>PVLC010001430.1:0-144010 GCA_004027655.1 Graphiurus murinus
CGTGGTGGCGCACGCTTGTAATCCCAGCATTCGGGAGGCTGAGACCGGAGGATCCGGGTTCGCGGCCAGCCTCAGCTACCTAGTGAGGCACTCCGCAACTTAGTGAGACTCGGTTTCAAAAATAAAGAATAAAAAATAGGGCTGGGGGTGTAGCTCGGAGGTAGAATGCCCCTGAGTTCAATCCCCAGTACCAAAAAAAAAAAAAAAAAAAAAAAATATGGCTCTTATGAGCCGGGTGTGGTGGCACACGCTTGTAATCCCAGCATTCGGGAGGCTAAGACCGGAGGATCTGGGTTTGTGGCCAGCCTCAGCTACCTAGTGAGGCACTCTGCAACTTAGTGAGACCCTGTTTCAAAATAAAGAATAAAAAATAGGGTTCGGGGTATAGCTTGGAGGTAGAATGCCCCTGAGTTCAATCCCTAGTACCAAAAAAAAAAAAAAAAAATGGCTCTTGTGAATTAAAACTGTATGAACAATTGTGTAAGGATCCTTACCAACAACGTATTACAGTTGTATTTAATCCATATCTTTGATATTTTACTTAAAACTAGACTGTTTTATTAAGTTTTAAATTTAGCTGTATACTTCGAATATAAATCCTTCAAAATATTGCAGCATGAAGGGTTGACGAATAGGGAAGTAAAAATTAACTCAAGACTATATGAAGATATAAAGCTCTCCCATCAAGGGAAATACATGGATAGGTAGAAAAGCCAGTTCTGCTATAATTTTGGCTTATATCCCTACATTTTTTTTACTTTAGATAGAATAGATTTCAAAAGATAAATGAAAATGTAGATAGATATATGTAAAGATACTTCTGTTACTATATATGTTTGAAGTTAATTTCATATGAGTCCACATGACATAGTTATACCTTTTGTATACTTTATATAATCTCCATGCTAACTACAAAATAAATGCTACAACCTATATAAATGGTGAAACAAAATAGTGTATTAAAAGATGTCCGTACAAAATATCAGAAAATCCAAAAGAATTGTTAGAGGCATGAGGAACCAAAAATGCTAAAATATATACAGGAAACATATCAAAGTGGCAGAAGTTATGAAATTCACTTTAGTTTTAAACAAAATATGTAAAGTTGTATATTTTTAAAATCTTCAATGAATTGATGAGTTCTTAATTAAGTGTAGAAAAGTCAAATCAAAGCTAGATGAAAGAAGGAAGCCTCTGCAGCATCCAGAGTGATCATATCAGGTCCAAAATCCTTATTCTACATGATATAACTTGTGTTGGTCCTGTTTTAACAAATTACTTCCAAAAGTGGGGTAAAACAACACAAATGTATTAGCTTACAATGCTTAAGGTTGGAATCCAGAATAGGTCTCACTAGGCTAAGTCAATGTGTCCACAGACCTGTGTTCCTTTCTGCTAGCTTTAGGAGAAAATCTGTTTACTTGTACTTTCCAGCCTTTACTTATCACCTTCTTTCCATGGCTCATGGTTTCCTTTCTCCATTTTTAAAGCCAGCAGTATCAGAAAATGCCTGTCTCACATTACCATCTCTATCTATTTCTTCTGCCTTTTTCTTCCATATTTAAGAATCCTTGTGATTATTGGACCCACATGGATAATCCAAGATTATCTCCTAATTTCCAAGTCAACTGAAAAATATCTGCAACCTTAATCCCCAATTACCATGTAAGGACACATATATATGATTTCTAGGGATTAGAAAGTGGGCATCTTTGGGACTTCACTTCAATCTAATCCTCCATTACCTCTCTGATGACACCTTCTATCAAATTAACTTTAAATGCAAATGAATTAAACTTTCAAATAAAAAGCAGAGGTTGAAAAATGGGTAAACAAATACTCATTATTCTATCATGTGTTCCCTTTAGATTAATTTAGATTTAAAGACATTAATAGGTTGAAGTTTAAAGGATAAAAAAATGATTTCATGCAAATAGTAACCAGAAGAGATACAGAATAACTAGGCTAAGATGATACAAAATAAGTACAAATTATTATTAGAAACAAAGAAACACATTATATACTGACAAAAGAATCAGTTCAGCATGAACATAGATAGGCAAGCAGATACAGCAAACACTTGTACAATTAAATCCCTGCTTCTCATCCTGCACAAGAGTCAACTTAAGATGGAACAAACACCTGAAAATTAGGGGAGGGCACAGGTCCATCACTCCAACATATAGGCACAGATAGAAACTTCCTCAATAAGATCTCCCAAAGCTCAGTAAATTAAAACAAGAATTAATGATTTGGATGGCATTAAACTAAAATATTTCTATTCATCAAAGGAAACTTTCAAGGAAACCTAAAGAGAGAGCCTAAAGAGAGTAGATTTTCCCAGCTATCCCTCTGATAGGGCACTTGTATCTAGAATATACAAAGAACTTAAAAACTCAATACTAAAGAACCAATCAAGACATGGACAGTTGAACTGAATAGACACTTCACAAAATAAAAGTTATAAGTGGTCAGTAAATACATGAAAAAATGTTCAACATCATTAGCAATCAGGGAGATATAAATAAAAGTCACACTGAAATTCCATATAAGCCCAATCAGAATGGCAATCATCAAGAAATCAAATAATAAATATTATTAGAATGTGGGGAAATAGGAACTGTTTTACACTGTTGGGACTGCAAATTCAGCCACTATAGAGATCAGTGTGGAGATTCCTCAGAAAATTGGGAATGGATTCATTGTATCATCCATCTATACTTCTCCTCAGTTTCTTTCCAAAGGTACTGAAATCAGAAAATAACAGTAAATATACATACCATGTTAATAGCACAATTCACAAGAGCCAAATTATGGAACAAACCTAGTTGTCTATCAACAGATGAGTGAATTACAAAATTGTGGGATATACACATAATGGAATTCTACTCAGCAATAAAGAAGAGCAAAATAATGTAATTTGCAGGAAAATGGAAGGACTTGGAGAACACTATGTTCAGAGAGATTAGCCAGTCACTTGGGATACAAAGGGGCTTCGGATAATGGAGGAAAAACTTTAAGGGAGTCAGAGAGGTGGTCTAGGTGAAGGTGAGGAGGAGAGGGAGAATTAATGAAGGAATCACTTCCGTTGACATCATGTATATACGTGAGAATACAAATGTCAATCTCAATATCCTGTATGTGGAAGAGAGGGAATGAAGAGGGAGCAGGGGGACCAAGTGCTGTGTTCCTCTCTGTCACCATCACTATTACCTACATTATGATGTGAGATTATAAAGCACCAATATAAGTATAAAAATAAGCCACTTTAGTTAAAAATAGATGAGATCAATCATCACCAGATAACTTGTGAAATCTCTCAATAATTAAATAATAACTAATACCAATCCTTCTGAAATTAAAAAAAAGGGGGAGGTAGCACTTCCTAACCAATTTTATGAGGTCAGCATTACCCTGATACCAAACCAGACAAAAACACTGCAAGAAAAGAAAACACCTCAACAGCATTCTATATGAGTATGGTACTACAATAACCAGGAAAATACTAGAAAAATGATTTCAACAGTATAATGAGGGTTGTTACTGGGGTGAAAGATGTTTTAACTCAGAAAAGATTAATATAATAGACCACATTTAAAAATTAAAACAAAAATAAAGACTATTTTGTCATTTCAATTGATGCAGAAAAGTTTTTAAAAGTTGACTATGTTCAGCATTATCTAATGACAAAATAAAATAAGAATAAGAAAAATCTTCAATATAATATGTCATGTATTAAAAAAACATAGCTAACTTCATATTCAGTAATGAAAGTGAAGTAATTCCCCTATGAGTAGCATTAAGACCTGGATGATGAGTTTTACCATTTATTTTCAACAAGTATTTGAAATTTCCACCAGAACAGTGAGTCAAGAAATAGAAATAAAGGATAACCAAAGAGAAAAATAATGAGTAATGCTATCTAATTTTTAAGGTTGCATAACATGTTTACAAAACTTCTATGAATTCCAAAATACAGCAGTTAGAGCTAATAAACCAGTTTACCGGTTTTTCAGGATACCAAGTAAACACATAGAAATCAATCTCAGTATACTAAAAATGAAAAATCTGGAAAAGTAATATATCTATACATATTTTATTCTTTTTATTGGTGTTGTAAATAGATTTTTCCCTTAATTTCTTCAGTACAATGTGTGTGTGTGTGTGTGTGTGTGTGTGTGTGTGTATGTGTGTGTTGTTTGTGTTATATTGCACTGGGGAAATTATACCTATATTTACTGTATTATATTTGTATTAGGTATCTGTGTAAGTTTTCTTTCTTTAAAGTATGTTTGTTTTTATTTTAGTTAAAACTTTATTTTTTTTGGTGGTCCTGGTGATGGAACCCAGGAGTATTCTACCTCTGAGCTACACCACCAGCCCTATTTTATTTATTTTGAAACAGGGCCCCACTATTTCTGAGGGCCTTGCTAAGTTGCTGAAGCTAGCCTTGAACCTGTGATTCTCTTTTCTCAGCTTCCCAAGTACTGGGATTACACACATGCATCTACATACCCTGCTTTATCTTTGTTAAACTTTAAATTATCTGGACCCAAAGTCCCCAATTTTGTCTTCCTTGCAGTGGACATAAGATGAATTCTATATACATTTCTCTCAGCATTTCTGCTGGACTCTGGCTGCAGCAAATCTGTGTTTAAAAACAATTTCACATCAGTGTTAAATGTCATTTCCCAGTAGAAGATTCACCAGGAGAACCTTGGCACTTGCCATTCTATTAGGACCTTGAACAGATGTGCCATTAGAAAGATGGTGTCTCTCTACCTGTGCTCCACCTACTTTCCCTGCATGGGTGTTTCCATGTTGTCTGGCAAAAAGTACTACAAATAGATATTTATAAGGTGCCCTCTTTTGTTCCATCCATTTCCCTGCAAATGACATGATTTTGTTCTTCTTTATGGCTGAATAAAATTCCATTGTGTGAATAAAATTCCATTCCATATCCGAATTTTGTAATCCATTCATCTTTTGATGGGCATCTTGGCTGGTTAAATTTTTTGGGCAATTGTGAATTGTGCAGCTATAAACATAAATGCATGCATGGGTCTGAGAGTTTGGTTTCCATTCTTTTGGGTAGATACCCAGAAATGGTATTGCTGGATCATATGGAAGGTTCATTCCCATTTGTCTGAAGATCCTCCATACTGTTTGCCAAAGTGGTTGCATTAATCTGAAATCCCACCAAAAATGTATTAGGGTTCCCAATTCTCCACACCCTTGCCAGTAGTTGTTGTTGTTCATGTTTTTTTTTTATGATTGCCTTTCTGATTGGAGTTAGGTAAAATCTCAAGGTGGTTTTGCACCTCTCTGATTGCTAATGATGTGGAACATTTCCTCATACATTTATTGGCCATTTGTATTTCTTCTTTTGTGAAGTGTCTATCTAGATCCTTTGCCCATTTTTTGATTGGTTATTTGTTTTCTTAGCTGTGAGTTTCTTGATTTCTCTGTATATTCTAGATACTAGTCCTCTATCATAGGAGTAGCTGACAGAATTTTTCTCCCACTCTGTGAGCTCTCTGTTGAGGTTCTTGATAGTTTCCTTTGCTGCACAAAAGCTCTTCAGTTTAATGCAATCCCATGTATTGATCTTCCTGAGGGTTTCTTGTGCCTTTGGGGTCTTGTTGAGAAAGTTTTTACCTGTGCCTATATGTTGAAGTGCTTGTCCTATGCCCTTTTCAAGAAGCTGCAAGGTCTCTGGCTTGACT
This sequence comes from Graphiurus murinus, assembly GCA_004027655.1. Classification (NCBI taxonomy): domain Eukaryota; kingdom Metazoa; phylum Chordata; class Mammalia; order Rodentia; family Gliridae; genus Graphiurus; species Graphiurus murinus. The sequence goes on from PVLC010001430.1 coordinate 5,727, forward strand.
TCTAGGTCTTTGATCCATCTTGAATTGACTCTTATGTAGTATTAGAAAGTAGGGTTTATTTCAATTTTTCTGCATATGGGTAACCAGTTTTTCCAAAACTATTTGTTGAAATGGCTATCTTTTTTTCCAGTGTATATTTTTGGCTCCTTTGTTAAAAATAAGTTGACTGTAAGTTGGCTACTTGGCCTCTGTATTAGTCAATTTGATTATTATGTGGCATAGTGAACCTCTTCTTTGGTCCTGACTAGAGGGGGTTCTGTATGTTTCCTGCACCTGTGTATCAACTTCTTTTTCCATGTTTGGAAAATTCTCTGATATTGCTTCTTTGAAAAGATGGTTTATTCCATTAGCTTTACCTTCTAATCATTCTTCTATATGTATTATTCTTAGGTTAACTCTTTTAAAATTGGCTCAAATCTTGTTGATGTCCAATTCACACTATCAATTTTTTTCTAAATTTGTACTATGGATTCATTTTTGTAATGGTCATCTTTTAAGAGTGATATTCTATTTTCTATGTAGTCTAATCTACTGTTTATAGTTTGTATTGATGCCTTCACTTCAATTATTGCATCTTTCACTTCCTTCAAGGCTTCTCTTGAAGATTCCTGTTCAGAGTGTCAGGTTTTTTGTTTGTTCCTTTATTTCTTTCTAGATGTCTCTGCTTTCTTTCCAGAAATCTTGTATCATTTCTACTATTAAAGATCTGAATTGTTGTTCTGATAATCTCAGCCATTCTGTGTTTGTGAGTTCTGTTCTTGTGGGATTGTGGTGGCTCATTGTTTCTTTGCTATTTTTTCTTCCTATGGTTTCACTGTTCTTAAATTTATGTATTTTCTGCTCTTGCACGTTTTCTCTCAATTTATAGGTTTCTTATTTTTATTTTCTCTCTGTGAATAGTATCCTGCACTGAGTTGCAATTACTCTATGGCTTCTTCTGCCCACTGTAATGGTGCCATTTGTGGGTTTCAGGTGTTGACTTCTAGGGTCTATTTGTTATGTCTGTTATGGAGATTTGTCTCAGAGGTGAGAGTAGGACAGTTTGTTGTCTCTGTGTCCTTGGGCCTCGATGTAGAATGTGTTGAGCTATTCCTTCTATCAGCAGAGGTGAATTTATCCTTGGTGTTTGACAGTCCTTTCTTGTGGCTCACCTCTCTGGTCCAATCTCTGTAGTAGAGGTTTAGAGGTGTCCATTGGTATACACAAGGACAGGTTGTGTTCATTGGTGAAGGTTGGATGAGGGGGGAGAAGCCACAGTGATGAATGCAAGAATAAGATAAACTAGAAGGTATGATCCAGTGGAGTAAGGGTTTGAGTGTGTTGAGGTGATGTATGATAAATATTATTGATAGTGGATATTCTGGGGTATTCTGGTAGTCAATGTAGACCATTTAGGTGTAGTGGTATGAAAAAGTTTTGATATGAGACAAAGAATAAAGGAAAAAGGAAAGAGAAAAAAGTATTGAGGAGAAGAATATAGATAGAGGGATGGAATCTTGTAAAAGGGATGAGGAAGAGAGTCAATAACTGAGCAAAGAATAACAAAACAATCAATCATTCAAACAAATATAAATAAAACAAAACAATATGAAATTAAAACAGAGTAAAAAATAAAAACAAAAGAAAAAAAACCAAAGAAACTGCAAGTAATGCAAGTATATAAGTACAGAAATGAGTTGATCTCTGCATTCTTTTTTTAAAATTTTTTTATTTGTCATTGTAAGCATACATCTTTGTTAGGTATAAATTGATAATGACATATGTGCCCACATTTCTCATTTGATCCCTTCCCCAAAGTCCCATCCCGCTCCCTTGCCCTCCCTCCCTCTCAAGTTCAGTTTATTGAGTAACCTTGATATACATTAGGGTGCCCACCATTCGTCCCCTACAGTTAAGTCAACTTCTTTGCTTATCAAGGGTCTCTCCTTTTCCATCTGGAGACCCTCTTATGCCCCATCTTCTTCCTAGCATCTGTGTATTAGGGAGAACATATGCTTCTTTACTCTTTGTGACTGGCTAATCTCACTTAACATAATGTTTTCCAGCTCCATCCATTTCCTTGCAAATAACATGATTTTGTTCTTCTTTATAGCTGAGTAAAATTCCATTCTGTACATATCCCATAGTTTTGTAATCCATTCATCTGTGGATGGACATCTTGGCTGTTTCCACAGTTTGGCAATTGTAAACTGTGCAGCTATAAACATAGATACACATGCGTTGGTCTGATAGTTTGGTTTCCATTCTTTTGGGTAGATACCTAGAAGTGGTATTGCTGGATCATATGGTAGGTTCACTCCCATTTCTCTGAGGATCCCCTATACTGTTTTCCAAAGTGGTTGCACTAGTTTGCAATCCCACCAACAATATTTTAGGGTTCCTACCTTCTCCACACCCTTGCCAGCAGTTGTTGTTGTTCATGTTTTTTTATGATTGCCTTTCTGATTGGAGTTAGGTGAAATCTCAAGGTAGTTTTGATTTGAATCTCTCTGACTGCTAATGATGTGGAACATTTCCTCATACATTTATTGGCCATTTGTATTTCTTCTTTTGTGAAGTGTCTATTTAGATCCTTTGCCCATTTTTTCATTGGGTTATTTGCTTTCTTAGCTGTGGTTTTCTTGAGTTCTTTGTATATCCTAGATATTAGACCTCTATCATAGGAGTAACTGGCAAAAATTTTCTCCCACTCTGTAGGCTCTCTGTTGAGGTTCTTGATAGTTTCCTTTGCTGCACAAAAGCTCTTCAGTTTAATGCAATCCCATGTATTGATCTTCCTGAGGGTTGCTTGTGCTTTTGAGGTCTTGTTGAGAAAGTTTTTACCTGTGCCTATGTGTTGAAGTGTTGGTCCTATGCCCTCTTCTAGCCAGAGCAATAAAGAAAGAGAAGGAAATCAAAGGGGTAAAAATAGGAGAAGAAGAACTAAAACTATCCCTTTTTGCAGATGACATGTTTGTTAGAAGACCCAACAAACTGAACCAAAAAACTTACAGAACTGATCAACAAATTCAGGAAAGTGTCTGGATACAAAATAATCTTAAAAAAAATCAGAAGTTTTTCTGTATGCCAACCATAAATCCACTGAAAAAAAATCCAGAAAGCAATTCCACTCACAATAGCACCCTGACAAATAAAATACTTAGGGATAAACCTAACCAAGGAGGTGAAAGACCTCTATAAGGAAAACTATACAAAGTTGAAGAAAGAAATCGATGAAGACCTTAGAAGATGGAAGGATCTCCCATGCTCTTGGATAGGCAGAATAAATATCAAAATGGCCATCCTCTCAAAACTGATCTAGAGATTCAATGCAATACCCATGAAATTACCAAGGTTGCTCCTCACAGACATAGAAAAATCAATCCTTAAATTCATCTGGAAAAACAAAAATCTCAGGATAGCCAAAGTAGTTCTTAGCAATAAAAACCATGCCAGAGGTATCACAATACCTGACTTTAAACTCTACTACAAAGCCACAGTAATAAAAACAGCATGGTATAGGCACAAAAACAGATACATAGACCAATGGAGCAGAATAGAATACTCAGAAACAGACCCACAGGTTTACAGTTAAGTGATTTTTGACAAAGGAGCCAAAAATATACACTGGAAAAAAAGATAGCCCCTTTAACAAATGGTGTTGGCAAAACTTGTCAACCATATGCAAGAAAATGGAAATAAACCCCACTTTCTCATCCTGCACAAGAGTCAACTCAAGGTGGATCAAAGACCTGGAAGTTAAGCCAGAGACCTCTGCATTCTTTTTGGATCTATGTGGATATCTTCAGCTTTTAAATGTCTACTCACTATATTAGATTTTAGAGCATGTTTCAGGCATTCTTATTTGCTCTCTGCATCAGAGCAGGCAGGGAGTTTCACTTATGTGTCTTCCACTCCAAGTATATGTCTCTGATACCTCTGCAGGGCTTGCCCCTGTGCTGCTCTTGTCTATATAGGCAGAGGGACATCACTGGGTCTGGACCCAGTATAAGCTGGGTTCTCTGCACTTTCTACAGTGTCTGTCTGAGTCTCTCTGCCTTTGCTGGTGGCAGGAGTGCAGCCTAAATGCTGGGCATTTTCCAGGGTGACTGTAAGGTCTCTATGCCCTGTGTGTTCTGGGTCCCTTCCCCACTTGTGCTCTGTCTGATCCAATTACAAGAGTGGCAGGTGACTGAATCTGTCCTTTGCACAGAACCCCAGGCAGGTTGTCTCTTCTGCAGGCTTAAGCTTGTTGTCCCAGGTGTTCTTGTCACTGATCATGTGGGGATATGTCCCCTGATTAGGGTGTAGAGTTCTATAGTCACTTACTCCACATCTGGTCTCTGGGTATGCAGGAAGTCATTAAATGTCCCTTTAGAGACAGGACAATGTCACCAGCTTAGTTGAGAAGGTAGAGAAGGAATTATTAGCCCAGAATCACCTCATTAGTGAATCAAGACCCAGTAATTTAACATCTGAGGGTTTCTGGTAAGAGGAAATAACTGTGTTTCTAGCTTTAGGACCATATGGATGCCAGTTTCTGGTGATTTTGTGTACTTCACCATACACTCCAGATTTGTTAGAAATTTAAGTTCAGTCAAGGAAGGATGACCAGTGAAAATGAACAAGCCATGGTTGAAGGCAGGGCACACAGAAGACATGGTCATCAGAAGAAAGAACTCCTGAGTTATTTCAGGGAGTGTGTACTTGCAGAGTTCATTGCTCAGAGAAAATCTTCAGGGAAAAGATATTTGCTCTGGAAATTCTATGGACTGGCAATACCTAGCACCAGAGCAGCACTCCAAGTCAGTAACTATTAGAGCAACTTTTGACTTACTGCAATAAAACTGTTTGTCAACACAAGCACATAAAATTATAATATTTGTAGACAAAGTTACTTCTTATGGAGAGATATACACTAATCTGAGGGACTTAAATATAGTATCATATTGTTGTGAGATAGGACCACTAGGAAAGACCACTCAGACCCAAAAATATAGGCAAAATAAAATATTTATTAACCAGCTGGGACTTTACTAGGCAATAAACCCAAGTGCAGTGTAGAAAGGCTGTTTTGGGCTACTTTTATACAGACAAACTGTAATCTCACGGTGAAAAGTTTAGGTTCTCACAGCAGGGTGTGACTAGCCTGGGTTACCTAGACTAGCAACATGGCATTAATTATGCAAAAGCTAAGGTCTCAGGTCAGGCCATAACAATATGATATTATAATTAGAATGTAAATCATGTGTGACTTGCAAACTTTGATAAACATAGGGATTCCTACTATAAAATCTATCTGTCATATTAGGCATCTGACCTCCACTAAAACACTTTTGGCACTTGCATACTTACTGATTTTAAGGGGTCTGTTTTATTATAAAGAAGTTGAATTTCTAGAGTACTTTCCTACATTTTGTTTCCTATATTGTCATACCTATTTATTTTTGATTTTTCCATTGCTTCAAGTTTTTTCTTCTAAAGCTAAAGTGATATCCACAGCTTATTAATTTTTTAGTACTCCAAGCCATTTTATAAATATATAACCATTTTTAAAAAGTTTCCTGAGCCAAAAAGTGATTGTTTTTGTGGCTAGGGTGATATTGATTACCAACTCAAAATTATTTTGCTGTTAGAAAAAATGGCAGGGAAGATTATGAGTATTGCTTCCATATACTACAGAGAAGGTAAAAAAATATATATAGTAATTTCATAAATGAAGAACTTCTAAAGAATCAGATGCATTAAGAGTGAAAGTCTGAATTAATGATGTATTATGTAGTTAAATGGTGCTACTCTGCCAGAGATATCTGCACCTCCCTGATTATTGCAGAACAAGTCACAATAGCTGAAGAAGGAAAGCAAACTATGTGTCCATCAACTGAGGCATGGAAAAAGAAAATATAGTACACATGCACAATGGGATACTAGTCATACAAAGAAAAAAGAGAATGAAATCTTATCATTTGCAACAGCTTAGAGGGAAGTAGGTAAAGTGAAATAAGAGACACAGAAAGGCAAGTACCACATGATCTTATTCATGTGTGAAGTATTAAAAAATTACATCATGGAATTTGAGAATGTAATGGTGAGTTCCTGAGACTGAAGAGAGAATAGGATGAGGAGGATTGGGGAAAGATTGATCAATGGGCCCTTAGATACAGTTAGACAGGAGCAAAAAGTTCCAGTGCTATTGCATAGTAGGGTGCCTGCAGACAAAAATAATGAACTTATGCTTAAAATTAGAAGAAAGTATTTTAAACGTTTTCACCATAAAAAAGTCTAAGGAAAGAGGCTTGCTTAACCCAATTTTAATATTATGTTATGTGCATTAAAACATTACATATAATAATATATATGTCATCACATATGCACAATTTTTATGTATCAGTTAAAATAAATTTAATTTATATTTAAAGATGACACTACACTAACAGTTCATAATTTATGGATGAGAAATTTATAATAAATTTATATTTATAATTTATGGATTGAGAAATTCTGCCATATGTCCAAGATCACAGTTTAATAACTGGAAAAGTTGAGATTTCAAAACAGGTCTCCTTGGTTGCAAAACCTGAGTTCATGCCTCTACCTGATGAACTATAACACTTTGCCATGAAAGAAAGGGCTCTTGGTAAGGAAGGGGAGCCTTTCCAAGTAAACATGACAACTATATTGTAAGCAATGCTAGTTAGAATTTTCTACCTACACTTTTCTCATTTAGGATAATGGGGACAATGGCCCAGCACTCTTTAACTCAGGGTTATTAAGATGAGTAATTAGATATCATCCATAAAACTCCTTCAGCTCCTTGGGGAAGGTTTTTATATAAATTCTTAGCATTATTATTCAAATAATATTTCAGCCTAATGTAGATTAAAGTAATTTTGAAGAATCACACTTAAATGTACAGAAAACACAAAAGTAATATGTTTGCTTATTTTTTTATCCTTAACTTCTATCTTAATTATGGAACACTGCAGGAAAGCCAAAACATAACCTCAATTCTGGATATTAAATTTATTTGCTTTCTTGAACACTTCAGCAAAAGGAAATAACTGCCACAGCTCCTTAATAGCTGGATCCTGAGCAAGGCTCTGTCTGCTGGAGTCCTGCAAGGAAGACGATTCCAAAAGAAGAAATGAATGGCATATCCCACTTTGCATTATGTTATGGAAATCTTGAGTGCTTTGGGTTTTGCTTTTACATTAATTATAAAGGAAAATTTCTTAGAAACATGTCGCCAGTGGATAGTGATCTCTTAATATTAGCTGAAAAAGCAGTGCTTCAAGGCAAACCCATATAAGAAATTCATTAACCTCTTACAAGCATTAGTCAAGAAACAAGCTTTGCAAGTTTATCTAACTAGTTACTACAAACAGTCTTTTGCCCACTCTCATCTTGTGTCCCTAGAATTTTACAGGGTACATTAATTCTCTAGCTATCTGAGATAAAGATAAGAACACTGCCTAAAGGAGCTAAACAAACAGTAAAGATTTTAACTAATGGAAAAGAAATTTTATATATGTGTTGTATTTTTAAGAATTTTTATGTACTAAAAGAATTTTTATATACGTGTTGTAACCTTGACTGGTTGAGGATGATCTTTGGAGGAATAGGTCTGTGGAAATTCCTGTTCTATATGCCACATTGCAAAAAATAGTATAAAACAGCTACTAACAAACAATAAAACAGATACACTTCTTCACTGCATTTGGTGTGAGCATATTTTCATGACCTCGTCTCATTCCACACCTATTGAAGGACCTCCGACCCCACTGCCTTGAGGCTGGACCCTGGCAAATAACAATAGTCAACATTTATACCCCAAACATAGGTGCAGTCACTTTTACAAAACAAACCCTTTGTGATATAAAGTCACATATAGATTCCAATACAATAATTCTTGGAGACATCAATACTCCTCTCACATTACTAGACCGATCTAGACAAAAGGTCAGTAAAGATGCCTTAGACCTAAAGAATACCATAAACCAAATGGATCTCTTAGACACATTCAGAATATTTCACCCAACTACAGCTGAATTCACATTTTTCTCAGCTGCCCACAAAACCTTCTCCACATTAGACCACATTCTGGGCCAGAAAAGCAAGCACTGGAAAATTCAAAATTGTAACTGAATTCCTTGTGTCTTTTCAGACTACAATGGAATGAAACTAGAAATCAAGTATAAGAAGACACAGAGTAACCATGTAAACACATGGAGACTGAACACCACACTGCTGAATGAGGAATAGGTCATAGAAGAAGTAAGAAAAGAAATTTAAAAATTCCTAGAAAGCAATAAAAATAGAGACACAATGTATTAAAACCTTTGGCACACCTTGAAGGCAGTGCTGAGGAAAATTCATAGTATTGAGGGCAAACATAAGAAAAACAGAAAATTATCAAATAAATAACCTAATGACACAGCTCAAAGTCCTTAAAAAACAAGAAAGTTCTAGTCACAAAGCCAGTAGAAGATAGAAAATTATAAAAATCGGAGCAGAAATTAATGAAGTAGAGAATAAAAAAATTACAGAAAATCAACAAAACCTAAAGCTGATTTCTTGAAAAATAAATAAGATAGATAAACAGTTAGCCCACCTAACCAAAAGAAAGAGAGAATCAAACCAAATTACCAAAATAAGAAGTAAAAAGGTGATATTACCACTGACAGTAATATCAGGATCATCAGAATCTAGTTAGAAAAACTATACTCCAACAAAATAGATAATCTAGAAGAAATTGACAAATTTCTAGACACATACAATCTTCCTATATTAAGTGAAAAAGATATACACAATTTAAACTGACCAATAGCAATCAAAGAGATTGAAGCAGCAATAAAAGATCTGCCATCAAACAAAAGTCCAGGACCAGATGGTTATCCAAGTGAATTTTATAAAATCTTTATTGAAGAACTAATCCCAATACTCCTCAATCTATTCCCCAAAATAGAAATGGGACTCTCCCAAACATATTCTATGAAGCCAGCATCACATTAATACCAAAGCTGAATAAAGACAGCTCAAGAACAGAAAACTGTAGGCCTATATCGCTGATGAACTTAGATGCAAAGCTGCTAAACAGAATACTAGCAATGTCCACTCAAAATGAAATCAAGAAAATTATACACCATGATCAAGTTGGATTCATCCCAGGGATGCAAGGCTGGATCAACATATGAAAAATAATGCATGTAATTCACCACATAAACAGAATCAAAGACAAAAACCACATGATCATTTTAATAGATGTTGAAAAAGTATGTGATAAAATCCAACACCCATTCATACTAAAAATGCTGCAGAGGATCAGAATAGAAGGAACATACCTCAACATCATAAAGGCAATATACAGTAGGTCCACAGCCAACATCATATTAAATTGGGAAAAACTGGAGTATTTGACTCCAGCCAGAGCAATAAGACAAGAAAAAGAAATCATAGATGTAAAAATAGGAAAAGAACTAAAACTATTTCTTTTTGCAGATGAGATGATACTATACTTAGAAGACCCAACAGACTTCACCAAAAGGCTTATAGAATTGATCAAAAAATTCAGCAAAGTGTCTGAATACAAAATCAATCTTAAAAAATCAGAAGCTGCTGGGCATGGTGGCGCACGCTTATAATCCCAGCATTCGGGAGGCTGAGACCGGAAGATCCGGATTCGCGGCCAGTCGCAGCTACCTGGTAAGACACTCCGCAACTTAGTGAGACTTGGTTTCAAAATAAAGAATAAAAAATAGGACTGGGGGTATAGCTCGGAGGTAGAATGCTCCTGAGTTCAATCCCCAGTACTGCAAAAAAAAAAAAAAAAAAAAAATCAGAAGCTCTCCTGTGTGCCAACCATAAATCCACTGAAAAAGAAATCCAGAAAATAATTCCACTCACAATATCACCTCCCAAAATAAAATACCTAGGTACAAACCTAACCAAGGAGATAAAAGCCCTCTATAAGGAAAACTATAAAAAGTTGAAAAAAGAAATCTAAGAAAACCTTAGTAGAAGGAAAGATGTTCAATGCTCTTGTATAGGCAGAATAAATATCAATTAAATTACCAAGCCATTCCTCATAGACATAGAAAAATCAGTCCTTAATTAATTTGGAACAACTAAAAGCCCAGAATAGCCAAAGCTGTTCTGAGCAACAAGAAACACGCAGGAAGTAACACAATACCTGACTTCAAACAAAGCCACAGTAATAACAACCACATGGTATTGGCACGCAAACAGAAACAGACCAATGGAGCAGAATGGACGATTAACAAACAAACCCACATACTTATAGTCAATTGATTTTTGACAAAGAAACCAAAAGCATACACTGGAAAAAGATAGCCTCTCCAACATCTGGTGTTTGCAAAACTTGTTAACAATATTGAGAAAAATGGAAATACACCCCACTTTCTCAGTATGCACAAGAGTCAATTCAAGATGGATAAAAGATCTGGAAATCAGGCCACCGACTTTGGAGCTACTTGACGAGGGCATAGGGCCAACACTTCAACAATAGGCACAGGTAAAAACTTTTCAACAGGACCCCAAAGGCACAAGCAACTCAAAGGAAGATCAATACATGGGTTTGCATTAAACTGAAGAGCTTCTGTGAAGCAAAGGAAACTATTGAGAACCTAAACAGAAAGCCCACAGAGTGAGAGAAAATTTTTGCCAGCTACTCCTCTGATAGAGAACTAATATATAGAATATACAGAGAACTCAAGAAACTCACAGCTAAGAAAACAAATATCCCAATAAAAAATGGGCAAAAGATCTAAATGTACACAGTGCTTTGTGTATTTCCCTCCATATCCCACCCAGTCACCGTTCCTCTCTCCCTACTTGAGTTAGTGATATTGGTTGTAATACCTTCACATATTACCAGAGTATTATTTGAACTGTTTTCAAACACAATTCTCCCTCTTCCCCTCCCTAATTCCCTCTTCTAAGCCTCTGCAACTAATCTATAGGTCTCTTTCTGACTGTATGTTTTCTAATTTCTCTCTAGCTTACACAAATGAGAGAAAGCATACAGGAAAATGGACAGAACTAGAATATTATGCTAAGTGAGATTAGTCTGAGAATGACTTACTTTTTTAAAGGAAGCTAAAAATATATTGTATTCTCACTTTTATATATGTCATTATTAATGTGGAAAGGCTATGATGGACTACAACAAAATTGTTAGTATTAATGATATAGTAATAAAGAAAATTTATTCTCCCAAAATAAGAGATTGGTCTAAAACCTGAATGTTCACTAGAATTACATAGGAATCCTATTAAATATTCATTCCTGCATTGCCAATACAGAGATATGTTTGACCTTGGGTTTAGTTTAGCTTTGTAATTGTGTGTGTGTGTGTGTGTGTGTGTGTGTGTGTGTGTGTGTGTGTGTTGCTGGGGATTGAACTCAAGGCCATTCTACCTCTGAGCTATATCCCCAGCCATATATAGATATATATTTTGAAACAGAGTCTTATTAAATTTGAGGCTGGGCTCAAATTTGCAATCCTCCTGTCTCAGCCTTCCAAGTTAGTGGAATCATGGGTGCACTACACCTGGCCTAGATTTGTCTTGTTAATAAGTAACCTAGGTTATTCTTTATTATAGAACTCTCCCTCCTTTGTTAACTAAGTTTTTTTTTAACAATTTAAAGAATGATTTACCTATAAGCAGGAAATGTGACTACATTCAGAGAAATCAGGTATATGTCATTGAAACCAAAAGATTTTCCCATTCTTTGGGGAAAATCTTTGGGATAATTTGACATTTGATACTTCACTTATTAAAAGGAGTTGAAACTCCTATATTCATGTCCAAAAATATCTTTTGACATGTATTGTCCATAAGTATATTTATTTAGTTTTGTTTATCTTAAATATTATGGAAATGAATTCATACAAATATTTCTGTGACATTTGTTTATACTTTTTACCATTTTAATTTTTAATTCATAAAATAGAATCTAAATTAATAATAAATGTTTTGATCTTGCATCTAATCTCACCAAATACTGGAGAAGAATTTTTTTTTTTGTGAAAGCATTTGGGTATGAACTGTAAGTATATAAGTTCTATTAAAATTCAGACTGGAATATCTAAAGATTGGTAAGTGAAAATTTTTAAAAAGAAAAAATTAAATATTAAAAATCACATTAAAAAGGGGGCCTTTTTAAATACTCTTCAATGTAGTGTATTCATAGCCATAAGAAAAACTGCCATGATCAATCATAGTGCACAATCACTAAAGGAAAAAACTGAGGTAACTTCACAGGTAATTTTTACAGCTTCATTCTAAAGTCCAAGGTTAAAAGGATTATTCTTTAAAGTGGACATCTGATGCATAGAGGATGGCTGCCTTGGCCATTACTTTTCCAACTCCTGCCACAATTACAGAGATTTCTTCATCAAGTGTTTCATCAACTCAATGGTTCTTTTTCTCCCTTCTCCATCTGAAAGAATTAATATTTTTCCAGTGGGATGAATCTTTTCCAGACTCCCCATGAAGCAGATAGGATGGTGGTGAAGTCAGTTAGCATGCTGCCATTGATGCACCATTGGGAAACCCCATGGCCTACCACAATTCTGCCACAGACCTCCATATTTGATAAGTGCCACATTCCCTCATTTTCATTATCCTGCAGGGTTTTCCATTTGGACACAGCAGAGCTCTCAATCATTGTGTCTTGATGAACATCTGTGGTGTTTAACTTTAATTCAGTACATAAAGAATGCTGACATTCGTGATTTTTTTCTTGAGTTCTGGTGGATTTATACAGTGTTTGAAAAATGAATACATTTTATATAGGGAATATACTTAAGTGTGGAGCTGCTGTTTCTTGGTTATGCATATATTCAACTGAAACAGGGCCCTGAATAATTTACTATAAAATCCATACTTTTAGTCACTAAATTGTATTGGCCCATGTACTAAATATTAGACTTTAAAATACCTGCCTTTCTCTTGCTGGTGTCTTTTAAAAATTCTATTGGTTGATTGTCTCTGCCCATCCAGTGCATGCTATCTTAATTGCCATTACTTTAAAATGAGCTTTATAAGGGATAACCTTTCAAAAAATGTTCATTTTAATAAGTGACCTGCCTTTGTCCATATAATTTTTAGAATTAATTTATAAACTTACGAGATAATGCCAGAATGACACATAAAAACTGAAATATTTTAGTCATTAAATTTTTTCTATCTGAATATTGGTATAACTTTATTAATGTTCTTTTTGTGTTTGTGTGATACTGGGGATTGAACTCAATGTTGTTCTAACTTTGATATACATACCCAGTCCTATTTTAAATTTTGAAACAGGGTCTCACTAAGTTGCTGAGGGTCTCCCTAAGTTGTTACAGTTGGTCTAGAGCCTATGATCTTCTTGTTCCAACCCCCCCCCCCCGAAAACACTGGGTTTATAGGTGTGCACCACCATACCACCATGCCCTACTACATTTATGTGTGTGTGTTACTGAGAATTCAACCCTAGGCCTTATTCATGTTAGGTAAGCACTCTATCACTTAGTTATACTCCCATTTTCATTTCATTTATTTTGAGACAGTCTTACTAGCTTGACAAGGCTGGCCTCACACTTGTATTCTCCTGCATCAGCCTCCCAAACAGCTAGGAAGCTTGGGTTAATTTATGTTCTTATTTAATATTTTACAGTAAAGTTGTTTTTTTCTAATTAAAAGTCATGCACTTTTTTCAACTTATTCTCTTATGCCACCTTATATAAATGGGATTTTATATAAATGGGATTTTTATATAAATTCTCTTTTTGCCACCTTATATAAATGGGATTTTAAAATAACTTTTCATATTTTTTTGTACATGGAAATGCAGTAAACCACATTTAATGTTGATTTTACATATCTTAGTAAACTGAGCTATTAGTTTTTCTCTTCTGTAGATATTCTAACAGTTTCTATAGAGATCACACTATATGTGAATAATGATATGTTTGGTTTCTTTACTTTAAATCCTTATAAATTTTGTGGTTTTTAATAACTTATAACCTGCAACTTTTGTTCAACATTGAATAAAATGATAACTACCTGTATGATTTCCTGCTCCTGATACAAAAATAAATTTATACTTTTCTTTTTTTAAGCTACATAATTTTTTTATTAGTTTATCATTTACCTCCAAGTAACTTGTTTTTTAAAAATTTTATTGGTGCATTTTTTTACTTTTCACCATTGAGTATTTTATTGGTTGGAGGTTTATTTTAGATTCCTGACAGATAATACTTACATATGTTTAGGGATGTAGTGTGATATATTGTCATGGTTATACAGTGCATATTGATTGCCTCAGGATTTGCAAGTTACCGGTCATCTGAAATATTTGCTATTTCTTTGTGATTAGAAAATTCTAAATACTCTCATATAGCTATTTTGAATAAGCACTATTGTTAACTGTAATCAGTCTTAAGTATAATAGAACTCCAAAACTCACTCCTCCTGTCTCATTGTGATCTTTTCTCTGTTAAGCACTCTTTTCTATCTCCCCTTGCCTAGACTCTGTAACCCCTATTTTGCTTTCTATGTCTATGAGCTCAGCTATTTTAAATTCTACATATGTGAAACCATGTGGCATTTGTCTTTTTATACCTAGATATTTCACTTTACATTATGATTTCCAGGTCCACCCATATTGCTGTAAATTACAGGATTTTGCCTTTTTATGGCTGGATAGTATTCCACTGTACTTATATATTCCATTTATCCAATCATTTGTCAATGAACACCTCAGTTGATTCCATGTCCTGATTTTTGCTAGCAATGCTGTGATAAACATGGGAGTGCAAGTACCTCTTTAATACCCTGGTTTTTATTTCCTTTGAATACACACCCATAGTGAAATAGCTGGGTCATATAGTGCTACATTTTTGATGTTCTTTAAGATGTTTAGTCATATAGTGCTACATTTTTGATGTTCTTTAAGAAGTTTAATGCTCAATGTTACTTTACAAAAAATTTATCAAGTGTTCTTAATTCTTTTCAAAAGCTATTTTTGTATACATTTAAATAGTTCACACATCTCTATTTAATGCTTTGATATGAAATTTTATATTAATTTTCTAACAAGGAACTAGTCTCATAACCCAGGAATAATAATTCTTAGCCATGATGTTTTTCTGTCTTGGGAATAATAATTCTTAGCCATGATGTTTTTCTGTCTTCAGAGTAATGAATTTGGTTTCTAAAATAATTTTCAAGATTTCCTCTTTGTCTGAGCATGGTGGCATATGCTTACAATCCCAGTACTTGGGAGGCTGAGATAGGAGGACCACAGGTTTGTGGCCAGCATCAACAATTTAGTGAGGCCCTCCACAATTTAGTGAGACCTTGTTTCAAAATAAAACATAAAAATTAGGGCTAGTGGTGTAGCTCAGATGTAAGATGTCCCTGGGTTCAACCCCTACTACTGCACATGCATACACACACAAAAGAAGATTTGTTCTTTTTCATGATTAAGATGGTCATTAATTTATTTTGTTATCAATCTATTAATTGTTTTTCTTCCTGAGTTTGATGATAAGTCTTTTAAAAATTGGTCAGTAAATATTCCTTACTTTTATATCTCTTATAATGTTGTATAATATTGGAGTTACTTATTCCTTGCCTAGTTAATGGTAAACTCCTCAAAATCCATCTGGGTATAGTGTTTTGTTTGTGAAAAGGTTTCAAATTAAAATTTTAATTTGTATTGATTACAAATTTCAATTTGTAATGATTACTTGTGGTAGGATAGCAAAAATTGGTCTGTATCCTTGGTTCCTGGTACAAAGCTGCTAAAACCTTGGAATGGTGTGGGTGGATAGAGTGACAAGAACATATTTTTCTCTAATGAAATGATTTTTGGTAGACCCCTAAAAGTGTTACCATGCAGTTGGCCACCAGGAAGACCAAGACCAAGTCTTATTAGAAGATGAGAACTTTCAACCCCATCCACTCACCTCTGGGGAAGGAGAGTTGCTCAGGATTAAGTTACTCAGCAATGTTCAATGATTTAAGCAAGCATGCTCATGTAATGAAACCTCCATCAAAAAATCATAAAAACCAGCCATGGTCATACACACCTGTAATCCCAGCGCTTGGAAGTCTGAGGAAACAGGAGGATTGCAAATTTGAGGCCAGCCTGGACAACTTAGCAAGATCCTTTATTTTAAAAAAAGGACTAGGGGTGTAGATCAGTGGTAAAGCATCCTCTAAGTACAATCCCCAGTACTGCAAACAAATAACTATAACTGTAGAAAAATATAGCATGGTGCTAATTCTCTAAGGATCTGGTCTATCTTCCATAACACCTTTGACCTTATAGCAAGGAAGCTACAGGTTATATGATAATTTTTTAATAAATGTCAAGTTATTTTTAAAATTTTCCTAATGTTTGATAACAATTCAAGTTGTTAATGCTGTTTTAGAATGTGAGGTCACTTGGAATTTTTTTTAAGATCTCAGGCTCTTTATTTTATTTTTTGTGTGTGGGGATTGAACCTAGGGACATTCTACCTCCAAACTATACACCCCGAGCCATTTAAAAATTTTTTTTGAAATAGATCTTACTAGGTTGCTGAGATTATAACTATATTGCTGAGGCCATCTTTGAACCTGTTATCCTCATGCCTCAGCCTCCCAAGTACTGGGATTACAGACAAACACAACCATGCCCAAATGATGGCAAAGTTGTGGTAAGATAAGTACTCTTATTCACTGTTGGTGGAACTGTGAATAAGTAAAACCATTGTGAAAATCAGTTTGAAGGTACCTCAAAACACTAGGAATGGAGCCACCATATGACCAAGCTATACCACTCCTGGGAATCTTTTCTAAAGAGCTAAGTCAGAATACTATAGTGATACAGGCATAACCATGTTCATGGCAGCACAATTCACAATTGCTAACTATGGCACCAACCCATCTGTCAACAGGTGAATAAATAAACTGTGGTATATATACACAATGGACTTCTATTCAACCATAAAGAAGAACAAAATTATGGCATTTGCAGGAAAATGAATGGAATTGAAGAATAGTATGCTAAGTGAGATTAACCAGTCTCAGAAAGTCAAAGGTGGTATATTTTCTCTCATTTATGGAAGCTAGAGAGAAAAATAGGAATAATAAGGGACTTTAAATAACGCAAAGAAAGAACTATGGAAAAAGAGTTGAAGAGGGTTAGGGGTGAGAGTTAGGGAAAGGAAGTAGAAGGACAAAAAGGGAAACAGTTTAAATACTACTATAGTAATATGTGAAGATATTTCTACCAATCTCACTAATTCCTGTGGGGACGGAAAAGCAGGGGGTAGGATGGATGTGAAGGGAAATATACAAAGAGCTGTGTTCATGCATGTTTCTAACACATTGGTCCTCACTATGATGTATAATTGAAATGCACCAATAAAATAACTAAAATAAATAAGAATTACTGCTGATAAAATCTCCAAAGATTTTTCAGCCATTAGAATTTTATTGTATTTACTTTTATGTGCTTTTATTGGTACATTATAGTCTCACATCATAATGTAAATCATATTGACAGTGACATACATGCACATACACTTGGTGCCAAGCACTTATTTTTACTCTAATAGAAATAGTGACATTTTTTACATGTTATAACTTCTCAACAAGTATCACATATGTTTCACTTACCCAAAAGGTCTCTCACAAATTTTTTTCACACTCCTATTTTCACAGTATCTTTAATCTGTTACATTACCTATTGGAAATTAAAAAAAATATATATTTTTTTTGCTCCAACCCAGTAACTCCATATCCTTATCTTAAAAATCAATTAACCATTTTATCTGATTATGTGACTGTACTAATCAGTTTTAAGCAATCCAAAAATTAGATTATGATTATATCTGTATTATTATCTCTAACTTATTCCAAGCTAGATATATTCCCTTTTTTCTTATTTTTTTTCAAATCTAATTTTATCCTGCTCTAGTATGCTTATATCTCCTGGCTACTTCAAATATATTTCAGTGAGGTAGGGACATTTATATTTTATTTTTGTTTTGCTGAGCAGGCAAATGTCATCATCTATTTAGCTCTTGCCCTTATCTCTAGTTGGTTATGAGTTCTTATGATTCCATTTTCAAAATAACTATTCAATGAATCTCAACCACTTTAATAATTTGCTTGATGTTAATCTATTTCATTTAATTATTTCTCTAACCTAGACTATTCTGTCTTAATAAAACGTGTCCTACTGGCTTCCTTAGCTTTAGTTTGTCTTCATTCTGAAAGAACTTTAGCAAATACTATGTGATTAGAGGAACGAGTCAATTAATCAAACCTCCATGTAGGAATACAGTTGGGTTTTAAGGACAATTGCAAATAAGAATGGATACACATCATGAATATGCAATTATTAACCTTTTCTGTATTTATTCTTTTTTTTTGGCACTGGGATTTGAACCTAGGGGAATTCTACCCCTGAGCTCTTTTTTATTATTTATTTATTTATTTAGTTAGTTAGTTAGTTAGTTAGTTAGTTAGTTAGTTTGCAGTACTGGGGATTGAACTCAGGGGCATTCTGTCTCTGAGCTACACCCCAGCCCTATTTTTTTATTCTTTATTTTGAAACCGAGTCTCACTAAGTTGCAGAGTGCCTAACTAGGTAGCTGAGGCTGGTCGCGAACCGGATCCTCCGGTCTCAGCCTCCCGAATGCTGGGATTACAAGCGTGCGCCATCACGCCTGGCTTCTTTTTTATTTTGAAATAGGGTCTCACTAAGTTGTGGAGGGCCCAAGTTGGTGACACTGGCCTTGAGCAAAAATTATAAGCCTGCAGCACCATGCCCAGCTTGAATTTATTCTTATTTAGAGCAGCCTGACTTTCCAAGACATCCAAAAACATGACTCTTGCAGGTGGTTTCCAAGCTATTGATGTTCCTTCCTATGGATAAGAATGAAAATGTGTTCCTAGTCCTAGGCTTGTGTGGATTTACCAGCTGTTAGGATAGTGTAGTATTTTCATACTCTTGGGTAAATAACTGCCATCTATTTCTCATTTAGCTTCAGTCACCTTGGGTCCTGTTTACCTTTCAAGGCATTAGTCTCCTTAAATAGTTTTGGTTGAGCACATAAAAATTCTTCTCTAGGTTTTTCACCTAATCCCAAGGAAGAAACTAGCTCTCCAACTTTTTGTATATGTGTTAGTCAGATTTTAGTTAATGAAACAAATACCTGAAACAAACCAACTTAGGAGGATAAAAGGTTTGGTTTTGCTCAGTTTTGAAAATTTCAGTCCATGGTAGGTATTGCTCTGGGGCCCAGTAGATGTTATATTGAAAATTAAGCTTTATTTTTGTCCAGGTAAGATATAATTTGCTAAATAGATATATTTTACTAAACTACTTGATGTGGCATTATTAAATATTTATTCCATTTTTAATTCCTATTTTTCTTTTCTTTTAAAGTGCATAGATGCTACCTCTGATTTGAGAATTGATTGGATAGTCAGTTCTAAGGTTAATTTATTTCCTGAAAGGCATTTCTCTGAGACATTTGATTATTTCAGTTTGAAGGATCTCACTGATATTTTAAAATTCTGATAATCAAAATAGACCTTCTTCTTAATCTTTTTAGCACATCTTTATAGTGATTCATCTAACCAAATGCTTTCTATCTAGGAAGGGCCTGGGCATTATGTAGCCATGATTCTACATAAGAAATATTTCCTAGGGAGCAATTGGGATACCAGAGGGACTTTAGACAATAGAGAAGAAACCCCAATGGAGCTAGGGAGGTGGTCTAGGTGAAGGGGGTGGGGAAGGAGAGAGGGAGGATCAATGAAGGAAGCACTTCCATTGACATCATGTACACATGTGAGAATATCAGTGTAAATCTCAATACCCTGTATGGGGCAGGGGGATGGGGAACACCAGGGAGAGAGCCAGAGGAAAGGCTACCAGGTGCTGTGCACATGTATATCCTATTATTGTGAACTGCATTATGATGTGATACTATAAGGCATCAATACACGTATGTAGAAAAAAATGTCTCAATTAAATGGAAACTATGTGACACCCAATATTACTTTGAAATTAAGTAAATACATGTGGCCATTGACTCAATTATGATAGTCAATAAGAGTGACACAAATTAAATATTTTTATAAACTTTCACTGATATAAAGATAATTGGACAGTGGGAATATATGGTAGCTACTGTGCAAAACACAGTTTTTTAAACTATGAGGGCAATAACATAATCATTTTTGGTTATAACTTTTATCTTTCCACCATTAAATAATGAACAGTGCATAGTACTTTGTTTATTATTCTTGCTCGTTTAGACTTTTTAAAAATCTGCTGCTTTAAACTTTCTGTATCTAGATTACTATAAAAGTAACTCTTGTATCATAACCAGTTCAGGTATCTCAGGTGCTAGCTATGGACTGCAGATTTAAAAAAAGCCCCTAAACACTGAAAGACAATTTATTTTGTAAATTTGTCCAAGACTATGTGTACATAATTAAATTTATGGGATCCTGGAAATCATTAAACAACACAGGAGCCAAATAAACTTGTCAATTTAATATATATCTCTAGGGATTACAATAGATTTTCATCTTGAAAGATGAAAATCCAGCCAAATAATCTTTAAGCTTTTCAAAATCATATTTTTCCACAGAATGATAGTAAATGACATATATTTGTGGCTGAAATTTAAGGCATTATGTATATTCATGAAGGGAATAAAATATTGGATTATTCATTGATTATAAGATAAAAATTTCTTAAAATTGACTCGGGCTTTGATCATATATTGTTCTTCAAAATATCTTAAATATTATATTAAATATTCACATAGGAAAGTGAATTATACTTTTGCAGATTATTTATGAGTCAAGAAGCTGGATCAATAAGCTGAAGAGTAGGTGGTATTGCATTTCATTTAAGTAAGATGACATACTCTCAGCCACACATTTTTTATAACATTGTTATTCTGCCATTTTTAGTCTGATCATATTGAGGTCTGATTTTCCCCCTATTTGTTTGAGCCAGAGGTGATACATAATTTTATGAAGACAAAAATTTCTTGCATAATTGCCTGAAAAATGACTTTGAAGATGTCATTATTTGAAAACTCTTAAGAAATACATTGTTTCCACATCTTTGAATCATCTTATTAATGTGTTCCTTGGATTACTATTTCCTCATATTTCCAGTCCATTTTATTTTTTGTTATTGATCTTTTAAATTCAACCACCAGGATGTTTACTTACCTGGAGAATATGCATTTCTCAATTCATCTTTGATTGCCCACAAGTTTACTCACAAGTAGACAACATCATTCTGATATAAAGATAGCTATTATTTGGATGATTCAATTAAAACTTTTGAAGTAATGTAAAGATGAAATAATATTACTGATCATACTTTTTGAAACTAATTAGAAATCACATTTTTTCAGGAGCAGTATATCATATAAAATAAGTAGTATAACATTCATGCTTTTCTGAGGTCACATTTTATTTCAAAGGATATCCACAAAAAATCATTTGCATCTGTTAACAGAGAAAATAGTTCATTTTCTTTGCTAATTAATCAGATTATACATCATTCCACCCTCCCCCAAATGAAATGCATACATCAAGCAAGTTGAATGAGACTTAGTATTTCAAACTCATGTGGTACTTACTGTGAACTTTTATGTCTCCAATTAAAACACGAGGGAAAACTCCACAAGTGCATTCAAGCTTTTTCTAGTCAGTCAATCTGTCATTATAGTAAGTATGGCTGTCTGTTCTGCTGTCTTCCAGTGATAGTGTGATATGCACACACCAACTGCTGACTTCCACCTACTGCTATTCAGGTTCCATTGCTAGTTATTCATTTCTCATATTGGTCATCATAAGTCAGCATATTTGTGGAAATCCAGTACTGCTTGCTAAACTAATACAAGAACAAATGCTGTTGGGACGTCTATCACAGCTCTGATGGTCTCCTATGGATGCCTCTTTTACAGAATTCATGGACTAGCATATTGTTCTGCAAGTTATCAGTAAATTTATTATTGAGTAGGAAAGAATATGAGAAATCATCAAACATGGCTTTTCCTTTTTCATCACCATTATTAAAATTGCAATTTTACTTGCAGGTATGAGTTTTTTTAACTTATGGTTCCTCTGACCCTACCCTTATTTTACCTTGTAAAAATTAATATAAGAATTTTGGATTACCAAATGTGACTGTAAAATATCTCAACTCCTTCCAAAGTTCTGGCTTTCAACACAAAGAGAAAAAGCCACAGTTCATCCTTGCTATTGATAATTATATTTTATCTCATCTTTATGTACAACTCATATGATCTACTTTCTCTCCTAAATCCAGACAGACAGATACATTTAATTCAAATTTGAAGGTGTCTATCACTACTTCTTATAGGATTCCATATCACATACCATGATTCAAGCAAACACATCCTTCCCTAAACCCACAAAATCAATTAACTTCCCCTTTTAAACTCAGATGCTCAAGTTGATTTACTTATATTCTTCAGATTCTGGTGTTTATGCATTATTTAATATACTATTGACTTATTTATCTTTTATTCTCTCCAGAAGTTTGAAGAAAGTGTCCTAGAAGTTTGCATATTTGAGTAGTATGAAAAGACTGGAAGTTCTAGATGCTCCATTTGAGACTACACTCCCTTTGCCTCTATGGGCAGATGTGAGTATTCCTTGGATATCCTTTCATCTTTCCTAATTCACTGCCACTGAGTGTCTTGTGACCACCAACACTAACCTCATGCATCCTCCAGTCTTCATTTTGTCAGCCCAATCAAATGCCCAGACTCCAGTTCATCTCTTTTTTAGAATTCTTATTCTTATAAAGGTCTGTAATCCCCCTTTTTGTGAGTCCATCTTCTATTCTTTCCAAATTACTAAAACATTTTCCCAGTGTCCTCACCATATGTGCTGTAACTCAGTCCTCATGTGTTTGCTGGGCACCCAGCTCTCCCTGCAGGCCATGGCCTCTTCTGCAGGTGATGGCTATCTTCTCTCCCACTGGATGTTCTATTGTCTTTGTTTGCTCCTGTGAAAATTTATTGCAAAAGTCCCGACTTGAGACAACAAAAATTTATTATACAGATTTGGAAGTAACAACTTAAAATGGGCTGGGTTCCTTTTTGAGGCTCAGGATCATCTTTCCCAGCTTCTAGAGACTTTGCCAGGTGATGGCTCTTGGTTTCATCATTCTGACCTCTGCTTCTATCATTGTACCTCTTCACTGCCTCTGACCCTTTTATAATCCTCTTATAGGAGTCCTTTGATTTGTTCTACCATGACAATCCAGGATAATTTACTAATCTAAATTTTTTTTAAATTAATTATATCTGTAGTCACTTTAGTCACAAGTTCCAAGGATAAGGGCACAGACATCTTGAAGGACATATGCTATTACAAGGATGTACATTCTTTCCTTCTAGTTGCAGCATCAGAAAATTTTGGCTAGGTATAGTGGAATACATATGTAATCCCAGTACTTGGCAGGCCGAGACAGGTTTGAGCTTACCTCAACAATTTAGAGAGATCCTGTTTCAAAATAAAAAAGTTTAAACCAGGTGTGGTGGTGCACGCTTGTAATCCCAGTACTTGGGAGGCTGAGATGGGAGGATCTGTGTTCACGGCCAGCCTCAGCTACTTAGTGAGGCCTTCAACAACTTAGTGAGACCCTGTTTCAAAATAAAGAATAAAAATTAGGGCTGGGGATGTAGCTCACAGGTAGAATCTCCCTGGGTTCAATTCCTAGTACCTAAAAAAAAGTTAAAAAAAGGGATGGAAGCCCAAAATAGTCAAAGTAGTTCTTAGCAACAAGAACCATGCAGGAGGTATCACAGTACCTAACTTCAAACTCTACTACAAAGCCATAGTAATAAAAACAGCATGGTAGTGGCAGAAAAACAGAAACATAGGCCAATGGAGCAGAATAGAAGATTCAGAGGCAGACCCACGTGCTTACAGTCAACTAATTTTTGAAAAAGGAGCCAAAAATATAAACTGGAAAAAAGCGTCTTTAATAAATGGTGTTGGCAAAACTGGTTAACCATATGCAGGAAAATGTAAATAAACCCCACTTTCTCACCCTGTACAAGTCAACTCAAGGTGGATCAAAGACCTGGAAGTCAGGCCAGAGACCTTGCAGCTACTTGAAGAGGGTATAGGCCCAACACTTCAACACATAGGCACAGGTAAAAACTTTCTAAACAAGACCCCCAAAGCACAAGCAACTCAAAGGAAAATCAACACATAGGATTGCAATAAACTGAAGAGCTTCTGTGTAGCAAAGGCAACTATCAAGAACCTCAGCAGAGCCCACAGAGTGGGAGAAAATTTTTGCCAGCTACTCTTCTGACAGAGGACTAATATCTAGGATATACAGAGAACTCAAGAAACTCACAACTAAGAAAACAAAAAAACAAGCAAACAAAAAAACCCAATAAAATAATGGGCAAAGGATCTAAATAGACACTTCAGAAAAGAAGAAATACAAATGGCCAATAAATGCATGAGGAAGTGTTCCACATCATTAGCAATCAGAGAGATGCAAATCAAAACTACCTTGAGATTTCACCTAACTCCAATCAGAAAGGCAATCATAAAAAACACGAACAACAACAACTGCTGGCAAGGGTGTGGAGAAGTGGGAACCCTAATACATTGTTGGTGGGATTGCAAACTAGTGCAACCACTCTGGAAAACAGTATGTAGGATCCTCAGATGAATGGGAATGAACCTACCATATGATTCAGCAATACAACTTCTGTGTATCTACCCAAAAGAATGGAAACCAAACTATCAGACCGACACATGTGTATCTATGTTTATAGCTACACAATTCACAATTGCCAAACTATAGAAACAGCCAAGATGTCTATCGACAGGTGAATGGATTACAAAACTATGGGATATGTACAAAATGGAATTTTACTCAGCTTTAAAGAAGAACAAAATCATGTTATTTGCAGAGAAATAGATGCAACTGGAAAACATTATGTAAAGTGAGATTAGTCAGTCACAAAGAGTAAATAAGCATATGTTCTCCCCAATATGTGGATGCTAGGGAGAAGATGGGGCATAAGAGGGTCTCCAGATGAAAAAGGAGAAACCCTAGATAAGCAAAGAAGTTGACTTAACTGAAGGTGATGCACCGGGTGGAGGGGACACCCTAATGCACATGATGTACTTTCACAAATATATCAAAGTCAATTACTAAACTGAACTTGAGAAGGAGGGAGGGTGAGGGAGTGGGATGGGAATTGGGGAGGGGGTTAAATGAGAAATGTGTGCCTATATCCCTTTATTAGCTGTACCTAACAAAGATGTATGATTACAATGCACCAATTAATTTTAAAAAATGGCTGGAGTGTAGCTCTAATGTAGAACCTCCCCCCTCCCAAAAAGGAAAAGAAAATTTTTTCTTCATTATCTTGCAATTAAGTTCAAATCACATATTATTAGAAAAATTTACCCACAATTCCTATTTGTATTGATTCTTGAAATACTCAATTTCTCACTTTCACTCCCTTTAATATTAATGTCATTATTCTTGGTAGTTTGTACTTCAGAGGAGCTAATCTTTTTTTTTTTTCAGTACTGGGGGTTGAACTCAGGGGCATTCTACCTCCGAGCTACACCCCCAGCCCTATTTTTTATTCTTTATTTTGAAACCGGGTCTCACTAAGTTGCAGAGTGCCTCACTAGGCAGCTGAGGCTGGCTGTGAACCCGAATCCTCCGGTCTCAGCCTCCCGAATGCTGGGATTACAAGCATGCGCCACCACGCCTGGCTCAGAGGAGCTAATCTTAAAAATAAGTTGGTCACTTAAATACTTCCTTTCCTCTCTTGGAATGATCCTGTCTTCCTTATTATTCTAATCATTCTTCTTCATGATAAGGTCTGAAACATTGTCATTAGAAAGCCAAAATTCAAGCGAAGTGTGGTGGTGCATGCTTGTAATCCCAGCATTTGGGAGGCTGAGACCAGAGGATCCAGGTTCATGGCCAGCCTCTGCTACCTAGTGAGGCACTCCGCAACTTAGTGAGACCCTGTTTCAAAATAAAGAATAATAAAAAAAAGAAGCCAGAATTCTGTGGTCACAATTTGAAACATCTCATTCTGAGAATTTTTCACATGTCCATCACCCATACTTGTTCTAGAAATCAGAAAATTATTCATTGATAGTTGCAAACCAGCAGTCCTACTACTTTGCACTGTATTCAATTTCCAAATTTTTATTTCCATTGCAGTTTAAATATCAACAGTCTATTTCTTATTTTTTTAAAGAAAAGATAGGAAAGAAGGAGGGAGGAAAAGAAGGTGGAAGGTAGTGAGTTAAGGATGCAAAGAAGGGAGAGAGAATGAGTACTGCTTCTGACAGATTTACACATATGAGCTGAGTCTCCTGCTTAGGTATCAGCAACATTTCACACTAAAACTCTATTGGTGGCATTGTTGAATATTTGAACAATAACTACTGTGTAGATCAGTGTGGGTATTCCTCAAAAGACCAGGAATGGAACCACCATATGACCTTACTACACCACTCCTGGGTAACTTTCTAAAATAATTAAAATCAGAATACTGTATTAACACATGCCTACCAGTGCATATAGCTGCACAATTCACAATAGTCAAATTATGAAACCAGCCTTAAGTGTCTATCAGTAGATGAATCTAATGAAAATGTGATATATATATATATATATATATATATATATATATATATATATATACAACGAAATTTTACTCAGCCATAAAGAAAGACAAAATCATGTCATTTGCAGAAAAATGGATGCAACTAGAGAATATTATGTAAACTGAGGTCAGACGATCAGAGAAAGTCAAAGGCTATATATTTTCTCTCATATGTGAATGATAGAAATAAAATAGGAAAGAAAAAGGACTTCAGATAAATAAGGAGGGAGACCAGTAGAATGGTGAAAGAGAATTGTGATAAGGAGATGAGGAGGAGAAAAAGAGACTTGATGGAGGAAATAGTTCAATAATGCCATGTCCACATATGAGGTTATCGTGACCAATCTCACTAATGCATATGGAGAGAGAGGAGACAAAGTGAGATCCAGACAGAAACACATCAGAGGCTGTGTGCAAGTATATATGTATCACCTTGAATCTCACAGTGATGCATAATTATAATACATAAATTAAAGGCATTTAAAAAACAAATAACCTCATTTCACAGAGAACATGAAAATATTTTTGCTATAATTTTATAGATTAAAATCAATGAAATAAATGCAGTATCTTTTTATGAACATAGTAAAGATAAAAGTAATAAATGCCTAATTTTATTTCTTAAAAATACAAACTACAAACTTAATTCCTTACTCTTCAGAAATCTAATTTACAGTTAACATAGAATTAAAATTGTGAATTCTAGCCAAGTGTCATGGTACATGCTGTAATCCCAGTACTTGGGAGGTTGAGACAGGAGGATTGCAGGTTCAGACTCAGCCTCAGCAACTTAGCAAGGCTTTCATTAACCTAGCCAGACTCTGTTTCCAAAATAAAAAACAAAATCAGGCTGGGGGTGTAGCTTGAAGGTAAAATGCCTCTGGGTTCAATCCCCAGTACCAAAAAAAGTGAATTTCATGAATCCACCAAGCCAAGTTTGATAAATTAGAAAGTAGTTATATGTAGCCCTCTTTTCTAATTTTTTTTTTGTGGTACTGGGGATTGAACCCAGAGGCATTCTACCTCCGAGCTACACCCCCAGCCCTATTTTTTATTCTTTATTTTGAAACCGAGTCTCATTAAGTTGCAGAGTGCTTCACTAGGTAGCTGAGGCTGGCTGCGAACCTGGATCCTCCGGTCTCAGCCTCCCAAATGCTGGGATTACAAGTGTGCGCCACCACGCGCGACTCCTCTTTTCTAATTTTTTTCACCCAATAAAATTATATCTTATGATTCTTTAAATGTTTAGGAGTCATTTTGGTTTCCATAATAATGACGAAATAGAAAAGTAATTCAAGTATTTGAAAACTGAAAGAAATTACATAATTTACTTGAAGAAATCCAGTACATTCTTAATTAACATTATATTTTCCTACTGCTTTCATCTGTAGCTTTTTTTTGAAAACTAAAGCTTGGTAGTCTTTCCTATCCAAAATAAATGCATTTTGACTGGCAGCAACTGCAAATGTTGCAACTATGATGGTTTCTGTTAAAGGCAATTTTTCCTAAAATTTAGTGCTTATCAGAAATTATGCATATTTTTCTCTGTAAATTGAGCTAAAGTGCAATGATTAAATCGAGCAATTGCCCTGAGGTCAACATTACTCCTATTTCAAAGATCCCAGGAAATATGTATTTGACATGACTAGTAGTCAAATCCTTACAGGACTTTCCATGGGTTACTATGTTACATTCTGTAATCATTCAGCTTCTCACTTACTGAGTGCTGTCATGCCTGTCCATTCTGTTTTGAGACCTATGTCCTTCCAGCTATTCACTCTGTCCAAGCTGGTTCAGCAAAGTCACTGGTTTCTCAGGGACAATATATCTGCTGTCCTAAAGCCAATGAACTTCCAAAGGCAACAGATGCTTGAGCTATTTTTCAATGTCAACATGATATACATTATGATGTGAGACCATAATGTACCAATAAAAGCACAAAATAAAAAGTAAAGTAATATATGTGAAAAAAAGCTGAAAAGAACATTTTTTTGGTTGTAGTGACTGAGAGAAGGGGAGGATGCCAGGAAAAGTCTTTAAAAGAAAGAATAGGTTCCTACATTAGTTGTGAAAAGGAACTAACTGTAACAAGGCAAGGTGACCTCTGTCCTTTTATATGAGTAGGATTTCATAAGATCCATAGCTTTATAGATGTAACTCACAGAACAAAGATCCAATGCATATGAATAATTAAGCCATAATAAGACAATTGTACGTATTGTTACATACAATTAATTTCACTGAGCAGAATAGCAAGGTGCTAGGTTTCAATCACAATGTAGGAGTCAGGTGGATATTGGTTGTCTTTGGGAGAAATCTTTTTTTTTTTTTTTCTTTTTTGCGGTACTGGGGATTGAACTCAGGGGCTTTCTACCTTGGAGCTATACCCCCAGCCCTATTTTTTTATTCTTTATTTTGAAACCAG
Source organism: Graphiurus murinus (assembly GCA_004027655.1). Classification (NCBI taxonomy): domain Eukaryota; kingdom Metazoa; phylum Chordata; class Mammalia; order Rodentia; family Gliridae; genus Graphiurus; species Graphiurus murinus. Next base: position 34,871 of record PVLC010001430.1, read on the forward strand.
GTCTCACTAAGTTGCAGAGTGCCTCACTAGGTAGCTGAGGCTGGCCATGAACCCGGATCCTCTGATCTTAGCCTCCCAAAAGCTGGAATTACAAGCGTGTGCCACCACGCCCGGCTTGGGAGAAGTATTATATGATACAAGATCTTTAATAAAGTGTGTCCTTGGACACAAGGAGAGAAGTATCCTGTCCCAGAAGGAACATTTAAAATACATGGGGAAGGAGCTCAAGATGGTGAATAGGTGAAACACCTCTCCTCAGTTTCTGTAGAGCTAGAATCAAAACTGCCATAAAAGCAGCTTCTTTTTTTTTTTCTTTTAAAGGTAAGCCAGTTTATTACAAGACTTTTCATATATATTACCAGTGCACACCGTGAGTGTGCAAAAAGGAACTGAAGAGGAAGCATTTCCTAAACTTATAGGATCAGGGACTTTTTCCGGAAACCACTTTGTGAAATCCTTGACTCACTCTGACTCCTCTTTTTCAACCTGTTTGTGATCATCTGAACTTGTTTTACTTTCTTGCTTTTATGTAGACATATAAAAAGTTTTGTAAACTGTAGAAGTAGTGCTACTCTACTGTTCATGATTGAGACACTGTCATTTTACAAAAATTTCCCATTATGTTAGATTTTGAGTTCATACAATGGTAGATATGGTAGAAATGGACCACAGAACATAGTATCAGTATTTGAGTCATGTTACAAAATATAGAAACTATGTGTAAAATAAACCAATTTAATAATTCTGCTGGATGCTATGAGAAACAGGAAGCCCTCTACCATCACTACACAAAGGCATGTTTGAAAGATTTATGGCACAGAGGTGTTCAGGCTAACAGGTGACAGACATCATTCCCTTTGTCCCATCTTTGCCAGGACAAAGGAATCCCAGGTGGTCTCTGAGAAGCAGTGGGTTTTTCATGCTGGTTCAAGTGAGTTAGCCTGCAGCTGAAAGTGCCACAGACAGCAGGGAGCTTGGCATCACTGTCACCTTGCTGGAAAGGGGCACAGCCACCAATGTAGTAGGGGAAGATAAAACTTTAGCAGCAGTGAAATGACAAGAGGAAGAGAACAGGAACAGGTAAAACCTGTGATTAAAAAGTCTGATTAAGTCGAGCATAGTGGTCTGCAATTGCAGCACTCAGGAAGCTGAGACAAGAAGACTGCAGGTCTTTAGCCAGCCTCAGACATCCAGTGAGGCCCTCCACAACCCAGTGAGACCCTGCCTCAAAACAAATAATAAAATAGGGTTGGGGGTAGCTTGGAGGCAGAACACCCCTGTAAAAGCAGCTTTTTGATAGAAGGAAAAAAGCAGCAAAAAAAGTGAACAAAATTGAAGCATAGCTGAATAGAACCCAGAAAGCTGACCACAGAGAGTGAAGGAGCCCACATGCAGCAGTGGTTTGCACTTCAGAATGGCAGTCGCCATTGAACCAGTCACCCAGAGTGGGGTCTACTAGCACTGAGACATCTAATGATCTCCTGCATACCCAGTGACCAGATGTGGAGTAAGCGACTCCAGAACTCCACACCCTAATCAGGTAGAATATTCCCACATGAATGACAGTGACTGGAAAACCTGGGATGACAGCTTAAGCCTGCTGTGGGAATACCTCAGCTCACCTCTCCCTCCAGAGCCAGAGCAGCACTCAATTATAAGTTAACTGATGTCTGGGGGACCCTGTGACAACCAACAGATTCAGTTGCCTACCCTTCTAGTGATTTATAACAGCAGAAGCATGGGAGGGACCAGAGCACACAGGGCATAGAGACCTTACAGGCACCCTGGAAAATGTCTGGCATTTAGACTGCACTCCTGCCACCAGTAAAGGCAGAGAAAGATCCAAACAGGGCTTATGGAAAGTGCAGAGCCTCACACTTATGCAGGGTTCAGATCCAGTAATGCCCCCCTGCCTACATAGAGAAGAGTGGAGAGCTCAGAGACACAAGCTTGCAGCTGGAGAGGTGCAAGTGGAAATCTGTGCCTGCACTGATGGAGAAAGCAAATAAGAATGCCTGAAACATGTTCTAAAATATAATATAGTGAGTAGATATTTAAAATCTGAAAATATCCATCCAGATCCAAAAGGACTGCAGAGGCCACAGAGTGAGAAAAAAATTTTGCCAGCTACTCCTCTGATACAGGACTAATATATAGAATATACAGAGAACTCAAGAAACTCACAACTAAGAAAACAAATATCCCAATAAAAAATGGGCAAAAGATCTAAATAGACATTTCACAAAAGAAGAAATACAAATGACCAATAAATGTACAAGGAAATGTTCAACATATTAGCAATCAGAGAGATGCAAATCAAAACTACCTTGAGATTTCACCTAACCCCAAACAGAATGGCAATCATCAAGAACACAAACAACAACAAATGCTGGTGAGGGTGTGGAGAAGTGGGAACCCTAATACATTGTTGGTGGGATTACAGATTAGTACAACCACTTTGGCAAACAGTATGGAGGATCCTCTGACAAATGCAAATGAACCTACCATATGATCCAACAATACCACTTCTGAGTATCTACCCAAAAGAATGGAAACAAAACTATCAGACCAATGCATGTGTATTTGTTTATAGCGGCATAATTCACAATTGCCAAACTAAGGAACCAGCCAAGATGTCCATCAACAGATGAAGGGATTATAAATCTATGGGATATGTATATAATGGAATTTTCCTCAGCCATAAAGAACAAAATAATATCATTTACAGGGAAATGAATGGAACTGGAAAACAGTATACTAAGTGAGATTAGTCAGTCACAAAATGTTAAAAGTCATATGCTCTCCCTGATGTGTGGAAGCTAGGGAGAATGTGAGACATAAGAGGGACTCTAGATGAAAAAGGAGAAACCTTAGATGAGCAAAGAAGGTGACTTAACTGAAGGTGATGGGAGGAGGCTAATACCCTAATACACATGATGTATGTTCACAAACATATCAAAGTCAATCACTAACCTGAGGATGGAGGCAGAGGGTGTGGGCGGGAATTTTGGAAGGGTTAAATGAGAAATATGTGTATATATGCCTTTACCTGTGTGTACCTAACAAAGATGTATGATTACAATGCACCAATAAAAAAGAAATACATGGGGGAATTCAGGTCCCAACCAATGGACTCTATGTTTTGATGCCATTATCTGCAGAATAAAATACCATTTCACTTCTTCAGCATGCCAGCATGCAATACATTAGAGTACTATTATTTTTCTTGAATAAAATTATCTAATTTTCAAAAGTTTTCTTTATTTCAAGAAGCCTATAGAGAATATTTCCTTTGTATTCAACAGTGTAGAATAATGTTTTCAGAAGAACAACATGAGCTGGAAAACAAGTTAAATGATAAATTTAAATGATAAATCATACATTGCAGGGCTCTTTTTATTTTATTTTTTGTGGTAGTGGGGATTGAATTCAAGGACATTCTAACTCTGAGATACACCCCAGCCCTATTTTTTATTTTGAAACTGGGTCTCACTAAGTTGTAGAGGCCCTTGCTGAGTTAGTGAGGCTGGCTGAAATCCTGTGGTCTTCCTGTCTCCCTCTCAAGTACTGAGATTACAGGCATGTGCCATCACTCTTGACTTCTGTTTTGTCTTTGAAAATGGTTCTGATTATTTCTGTATTTCAAAATCTTTATTTTATTTCACATTTTATCATATATATTTTAAAACTCATGTGTGAAGTTACAATTTTTTTACCTAGAATTTATCTATTTACTTATTTCATATATGTACACATTTTAATATATATTAAAATCCTGAGCAGACTGTTACTAAAGCATTAAAATATGCAACTCATTTGTATTTCTCATGCAAGTATGTATCTAAGTTTATATATATATGCATATATGTTTATATTCTCCATATATGTATATATTCATCCTTGAGACAGGATGTTACTATGTTATCGAGGCTGGCCTCACACTCCTGGGCTCAAGTCATCCTCCTTCCTGAATAGCTAGGCCCAACCACAGTTGCATGCCAACACACTTAGCTTTTAACCTAGAAATTAAAACGCACGTTTACACATTTTTTAAAAAAAGCTATAATCTCTTGGTGGAATATATCAGTAAAGAAGATTATTTTAAGAAAGGGATTTCATTGTTCCATACATCCACATACATATGTAATCTTTGATTTCCCTCAAACTACAACATATGACTATATATGTATCCTGACACATATAAGAAGATAAATATGATTATTCAACTCTTACCTACAATATAACAAATATAAAAATCTCTTTAATTTATAAAATTATTTTATAAATTGTTATATATTTTATTCTCTGTATTTTATAAAATGTTAAATTATTGTTTTACTTTTTCTCCATTAGAATGAATAATTGAAGTTGTCTCACTCTAATTAGACCACAAAACTTAGTCAAGCTTATATATTTAAAATACAATTAGGTTTACCACTCCCCACCATCCTAAATGTCCAATTATGCTTGACTTTTGGTTTGATTGTTGTTTTTGCGTTACAAGTGCTAGCTTTTACACATCCAATATGAAGGTTTACTTGTACATAGAAACAAAAATTCACACAGATGGTAATTTTTAAGGTAGAATAAATAGATGTACAACTATAAGCACACTTGAATTTGCAACTATGATGTTTGGAACAACTTTTGGTAAAAGTTTTTCATTTATATTCCCTTCATATACATTTTTAGCAATCTGATTATTCACCTATTTATGGATGAAGCTTAAAGAGAGTCTGCACTGGTTTTACATATCAAACACATTGTAAATGAACTACAAAAATGTTAAAATCCAAAGCATACTGTTGCAACGTACTACAATATGTAACTCAAGTACTTTGTATTTCTGATGCAAGTGTGTACCTGAGGTTTTATTTTTTATGAGTGAATTGTAGTTATACATCATCAAGAGATTCAAAGTGATTGCATTCTTATATGCATACAGCATCTGGAAGATACAGAGGCAAATACACAAATACACAGGTACAGCCAGGTGATTTTTGACAAAGATGCCAACTACATGGTGAAGAAAAGAGTCTTTCAACAAATGATGATGGGAAAATTGGATTCTATATGTAAAAGAAACTAGATCCCTGTCTCTCATCCTGCATAAGAGTCAGCTCAAATGGATCAAAGACCTAGAAATTAGAACAGAAACTTTATAATTCCTGGAAATAAAACATAGGACCAACTCTCCAACATATAGACAATGGCAGGGACATCTTCACAAAGATCCATCAAGCTCAGGAAATAAAACAGAAAAAATAAATGAAAAAAAGCTCCTAAGGTTCTTTTGTTTGTTTTGTTAATTTTTAACACAGTGCACTGATAGGTACAGAATTTCATAGTAGTTATTGGAAAACTTCTAGTTATTGGAAAACTTCACTAGGTAATATTTAAATGATTATCAGAAAAATATAATAAAATAGTTTTAGAAACAATTCAAAATTTGTTGTATGAAAATTGAAAAGCAATAGTTAGGCACATTTTCTCTTTTCTCTCTATGTATTATTGATATGATTTGTGGATTATCATTGATAATTTTTACCCACAAATTCTAAAATAAAAAAACTCTTTAAGTTTAAATTTCTCTTCTCTTTTCTCTCTCTCTCTCTCTCTCTCTCTCTCTCTCTCTCTCTCTCTCTCTGTCTCTCTCTCTGTGATAATGGGAATCAACTTCACACAGCAGAAGGATAATGTACCCAGAATGTGACATGATGTACTGACAATATGTTATTACATTTCTAATGATATGCTTTGCAAAGCTGCCATTATTATGCCATGGAGAGGCCTGCCCTCAGAGAATGCACCTGTTGAAGGAGGTAGGTCATTCTAATACCTTTAAAATCTTAGATTTGTAGATTCCAGCTAGCTTTTCTCCTCTGTCAAGGTGAAGCAAATAAATAAAACAGCAAGAAAAGAAAAACAGGATTTATATCAAAACTAGTCAGTTATTTCTCTTTCTTCCATCTCTCAAGTACTTTGCCACTTAAAAACAAGTCTAACAAGGCAAATGTTTGAATTTGTGTATATATATATATAATATGTACATGTAATCATTTGACATAGTATAAGTCTACTTTTAAATGAATAAAAATGCATTGTGGTGCTGATTATTAGTTATTTTTCCTCTCCATGCTGTGCCACCTCTGATGGTGCCAAGTGGGAATTCTGCATTTTTCCCCTTTACTATCTGCATTGTGGGTTATCCAGTAAATAGCAAGCACTAGGGAGAAAGAAATGGGAAATCTGGAAGTGTCTGAATGATCATAACATTCCTGATTTGTTCTCTATCTTTCTCAGCATCACCCTAGCAGTGATTCTTTACTCCTCATGGGTGGTAATTAAAATATCTGAAGTTGTTTTCAGTCTCCAGTTTATTTTTTCCAGATAACTTACAGCCAGACCCATTGCAGTCTTTCTGTGGTAGTCAGCTAGGGCCTCATCCAGGAGGTCTAAGTTCACCATGGGCATGCCTTTCCATTCCTTAGACAACAGAATCTGCTGGCTGAGCTATAGTCTGAGCTGTAAATTGGTGGGACCATTATCCTAAAGGATTTGATAACCTTAACCTCTAGGATTTGATAACCTTAACCTCTTCCTTTTGTTCTCTCAGTCCTGGATGTAGAAGTTCTTTTCTCAAGTTATCACCTCAATGTTTATCTGTATCTTTTTATTTTGTTTGTGGTCATGGGGATTGAAATCTGGGGCATCCAACCTCCAAGATATAGCCCCAGCCTTTTTCCATTTTTATTTTTTATTTTGAAATAGGATCTCACCAAGTGCCGAGGCTGGCCTTGAACCTGAAATCCTCCTGTCTCAACCTCCCATTTAATTACTGTGTGCACCAATGTACTAAGTTTAACTCTTTTAGTTCAATTTTTAAATCACCACATTACTTTCTGTTAGAAATTTTGTGTTTGATCAGATTTATACACAGAAGAAAATCTCTCCCACTCTTATAATAGGGCTGAAAAATAAGGACTTTTTTTGTACCCATGAAATAATTTAGGTTATAGGACAAATAACTACATTAAAATCTGGTAAGAACTAGGTATCTATTGGAAGAAACAAGATAAGAGCATAGGATGACTAGGACCAAAGTCATTAAACACCACAGGAATTAATTAGAAGATCTGGGGATGGTGGCACACATCCAATATGTGAGGAACTGAGATAGGAGGATCACAGGTTTGAGGCCCTCACATGGTAACTTAGAGAGGCTGTTTCAAAAAAATAAATAAGTAAAAAGGGCTGTGGTTATAGCTCAGAAGTAGAACACCCCTGGGTTCAACTCCCAGCACCCCAAAATTAATTAATTAATATATTTATTAGATGATTCAGTCAGAGGTGATTAACAAATTGCTAAACATTAAGTGTGGATTAATATGAGAGTATGAATTTCCTGGGGTTGTGTTTATAGGAGGTCACTTTGAAGTTCCAAAAAATAAGGACACAATTAAATGATAAATTACTTAATAAGGGGAAATACCAATTGACACAAGAAGCAATTGAAGAGTGTTGAACTCTCTTCATTATAAACAAATAGATTATGGAAGAGGAAGAGTGATAATTTTATAGTGGAGAACCCTAGCAGATATCACCCTACCAAGTGATCAAGGTTAACATTGTGTGGATATTATGTGTTCCTGATAAGATGCTATAAGAAGACACTTCACCTCTGATATTTTTACAAAAATCATGACCCCGGTTTGATTATGAGAAAACATTGACAAACCCAAACTGAAGAACATTTTATACACAAACTAACCAGCACTACTCAAAAGTATCAATGTCATAAAAAAGGAAAGACTGAGAAAATGTTAAAATTTGGAAAAGAATAATAATGCATGTGAATGGTCATGCAATATTCTGTATAGAATAATGGAATAGAAAAAAATAAAGGTACATCAGTTGAAAATAAACAAAAACAACAAACTAATGAAGTCTAAATATAGTCTGTTTTTGCCTAATAGTGTTACATGTCAAAGTTAATTTCTTAGTTTTGATTGATATAACAGCAGTATATAGATGCTAAGCTTAGTCTAAGAAAGTGAAAAATATTTAGAAGCTCTTACCATATTTACTATTTTAATATAACTAAAATTATTTTTAAATTAAATAAAGAGAAAAATGAAGTGATTTATTTTTCAAATCAAATGAAATAGTTGGTAATGGGCATAGTCACAGTGATCAGGTGTCTGTAGATAGTATTTTGGGATTATTTTTACTTGATTCTTACATTTTAATATTGTTCTGATGTCCTCAGAGAAAAATGTGAATAAAATGATAGTTGGTGGGGGTTTTTTTTGTTTTTAATCACCAAACAAAATTAAAGTTTCCATATGTTCTTTTTCTACTAACACATTAGCCCATTTTCTTAGAATTTAATTTTTCTATCTGATTTGTCTTTCAGTGTCTCAACTAGAGAATGTTCTATTTTTCAACAGATAAAGTCTATGTTAGATTTTATAGCATTAATATTTCACTGCTTAATGGAAACTAGAAATGGCAAGACCTAAAGAAGCTGAAATTTGTTCTTTCTCACCTATGTGTTGAAGTAAAAGTTAAGTAATGGGTGTTTAAACGACAGTGCCTAAAGAAAGCTGTTTTATCCTGTTTCTCTTTAATTGCTAGGGACTTGCTTCTATCTACATGATCATAGAGATCACCCTGCCATGTTGGTATTTTAGCCTCATGGATGAGAACAAAACAGGGAATTAAGGAATGACTTTCATTCTTTTCATAAATCATTCAGCGTGAACATGTCATACCATTCCTCCTGTAAGTATGTTTCAATTGGTGATAACTAAAGATTTATTACTAAGAGATCATTTAATTTATTTTAGTTCCCTAGCCACACAGTATCTGTTTATGGGTATTTTATTTAGATTGTTTTGTTAATAATTGTTCTCTCACAAAAATGCAAAGATAAAAGAGATGGAAGAATGTAAGACTTTTATTTTTTATTTATTATTATTTTCATTCTATAGCTCATCACTGGACATAATTTCTGATAGTAAATATCCTTATTTTATGTTAATATTATCATATTGTTACAAATAAATTGAGATACTACCAAGTAAATGATTTTATAATATCACAACATTTTTTAAACTTCTTTTCCACCATATTTATAATCTCAGAATATTCTATTTTTTTTTTTTTTTTTTTTGCGGTACTAGGGATTGAACTCAGGGGCGTTCTACCTCCAAGCTACACCCCCAGCCCTATTTTTTATTCTTTATTTGGAAACCGGGTCTCACTAAGTTGCAGAGTGCCTCACTAGGTAGCTGAGGGTGGCCTCGAACCTGGATCCTCCGGTCTCAGCCTCCCGAATGCTGGGATTACAAGCGTGTGCCACCACGCCCGGCTCCTCAGAATATTCTATTAAACTTCCTATTGATCATATTTATAATGGTTGGTGAGTATTCCATCTCCTTATTATAATCATTAACCAATCAATTGTAGATGATCACTAACTTGGATTCCTATTTATCACTATTACAAAGAATGCTGTAGTAAGCATATTGTTGACAAAGGTTTGCATATATCTGTAATCATATCCATATAATTAAATTCCTATAAGTGAAGTTTCTAAGCCCAAAGATATAAAAAATTTAGTGAACTTTTTATAATAATGTAAGTTGAAATTTGGAAGTTACATTTTTATTTATGAAGTACACCCCCACTTCTGACAATAGCCCAAAATACATAAACTGATTGATTCAACTTAGTGAAACCCTATTTCAAAATAAAGAATGAAAAATAGACTGGGAGTAGAGCTCACAAAAAAGCAAAGGCACAAACAAAAACAACTGTTCAGGAAAAGGTTAGAGATTTTCCTGAAGAATCACCACATTTCTAGTTTTCTATATAGTAGTAACTAAGTCGTAACTTATTTTGAAGGATTAAATATAGAGGTAAATACCTGGGATAGATTAAAATAATCAGAATAGCCACTTCTAGCAATGAATGTTGAAACAAAACAGAAAGTAAATGAAGAAGAACAGAAGGGAGAAGGTGAGAAGAAGGAGGAGGGAAAGAAGAAAGCAGGAATAAAAATGTACTCAATAGGCATACATGACATAAAGTGCCATAAAATATCATAAGATCATCATGAAGAGAACTATAGAGACTAGTGCTTTTCCTGACCTTTAATAACATTAAGAAATCAATCAGTATGACTCAACGAAGAAAGATTTAAGGGAAAGATACAGCTCTGCATTTGACTGAAAAAGATTGAAAGTTAAAATGGCACACTGACACTCATTAAACTGAAATTTACAATCAAAATTTACATGTCCCACCATTTCAGTGTTAATATTTAAAGAAGTTCCCTTAATCAAGATTTCCTTCCTTCCTTCCTTCCTTCCTTCCTTCCTTCCTTCCTTCCTTCCTTCCTTTCCTCCTCCTCCTCCTCCTCCTCCTCCTCCTCCTCCTCCTCCTCCTTTTTCTTCTTTCTTTCTTTCTCTCTCTCTCTCTCTCCTTTTTCTGTGCTAGGGACTGAACCCAGGGGGAATTTTATCTCTGAGCTATACCTGTAGCCTTATTTTACTTTTTGTTTTGAAACAGAGTCTAAGTTACCCTGTTCTGGACTCAAAATGGCAATCTGTTTGTCTTGGCCTCCCAAGTATTAGGACTAGAGGTGTGTGCCACTGCACCCAGATAAAAACTTTAAAATTCAGTTTTGACAACATTCCATCCAGCTATGAGTCAAATGGGGAAGAAGATAAAAATATTTTTGATTCTTCTTTGAAAAATACCAAAGCATTCATTCTTGCAGACTAGACTCACTCTAAATACTAGCTCACATTGTCCTTTGCCAACAGGCATATTTCAATGTCAGTGAGATACTGAAGTGATTAAAATATAAACTCCATGCTGTTTTATCTATTGCTATGCAAATGGTAAGCTGATTTTACTGAATCCAATACATTGAGTGCTAAAATTGCCTATATGCTAAATTAGTTACGGAAAATGTTAAGTTCTGCTCTTATTAGTATACAAATATAAATTAACCAATATATGCAGTTAATTACAATCACTCAGTTAGATGATTCATTTCTATTATCAACCTTTGATCATATGAAATAGCAAATAACATTCTGTATAAGCCTCAGGCCTTCAATCCCAGTACATGGAAGGCTGAGACAGGAGGATCATATATTTGAAGCCCATAGTAACCTAGCAAAACTTGTTTCAAAATGAAAAATAATAAATAAAAAGAATGAGGATATAGGCTCAGAAGTAGAACATCTCCCTTGGGTTATATATCCAGTACTGTATACACACACACACACACACACACACACACACACACACACACAAATCTGTATAAAATTTCTGACTATAGTTATTTCTGACTATAGTTATACTATGTTATTTCATAACTATAGGTTATATGCATAATTTCAGTTACTCAAACATTAATTTAAAGACCCAAAGCAACAGGATAATCATATCATTCTTTACTATTTAGGAATAATGCTGTATTTCTCAAATAATCACAATTATAATTACATATTTATTGCAATTTTAAAGTGTGATTAAATATTTATAAGTTTGTTAGTGAAATTCAAAGTGATTTTTAATAAATAGGTATGTACTGAGTCATATTATGTATTTTCAATTCATTTTAGTTTGAAGTTTAATGCTTCTCATATTATACATATTCCTCTCTAAAAAAGTTAAAAAAGCAAGTTATAAATATACACTACTCTTTGAGCCAAGTAATTATTACATTAATCATTTTAGGGTAAAATCAAACAAATATTTTCCGAATTATGTTGAGAATGTACTTACACTCTCAAAATTCATATCCTTATGATAAATTGACATTGGTTGAATTATAATAATTGAATTATAATTATAATTATACTTGCTGGCATACTGTCATTTAATAGTTTCTTTCACATTTTACAGTGTAATTGATAGAGACAAATATGTAAAATTAAAAATAATTTTCTTACATGGCCAGGATACTTCCTACCTTTTCAAAATATTTAAATCATTTATTTGCAATAAATTTTGCCCAGTATTATACACCATAATACAAAAATAGCAATATGTTATCTAGGAATACATAACTCAGAAAAAGAATAGTTATATGTATTTAAAGTGTGGTTTATAATTTCTAGAATATTATGCATATTATTCCATTTAATCTTTACACTAAGCCTTGTATAATTGGGAACGGAATCAGTTCAGTTTTTTTTTTTACTCATGGAAATATTTGAGATCTAAGAAATTTTTTGTTTTGATGTAGATCATTGGTTGTGAGGAAACAAGGCAGAAACTACAAATCAAGCAACTGAATCCAAGATCAGGGATTCCTCTTCTTTATTCCAGTCATTTGACTTGAACTTCATACATTTGAATACAAAATAAGAAGTGTCTTTGTGGGTTTTGCTTGCCTTTCTTCATAGGGGAATGGGGGCAATTCAAATATCAAGATATTAAGTAAAGTCACAATGGATACTGTTGGTTTTATATAATGTGGTATAGAATTTTTTTGTGTTAAAATTTCACATGATAAACTTTTTAATTAATATTTGACAAATTATAAATCACATTACTGTTGGAAAATATTCCTTTACTGTTAGATTGTAAAATTTTGGTATTTTATGACAATGGGAAATACAGAACTTGGGCTATAATAAACTAAGAAATGATGACAGTTTTAAAATGATTAATTATAATTCCACATGTAATCATTCTCCCTAGTATATACCTAACAGTACCTTATGTCTATGAAACAATTCACATACTTTGGATGAGTTTTATATTAAGTTTTACATATTTAAAGTAAAGATATAAATAAGATCTTTGATAGTAATGGAGAACTCAGTGAAAATGTATTACTTTATACTTTAGTATTTTATAATTCAATATGATATAAAAGGAAGCATTTCTTTTGCCCACTTTAGAAAATACACTTTAAAAGGAATGGGTCCTATTGATGACATTTTCAGTCATTCTCATTATTCTTAATCTTTTTTTTAAGTGGTTTTACTTATATCACCTGGTGCTGACTTTACTGATTTATTTTGTGCTGTCTGATTTTTATTATGTAGACTTTTGTTAACTCACAAAAGATATTTTACTGCTTTAAAAATAAAATGATATAGAAGTAAAAATATGAATTCACTGATTAAGAAAATACTGGTTGAAGGAAAATTTGCCAGGCAAAAAAGATAATTTTCTTTTTAAAAATAATAGATAAGAGTAATATTTTACAATACTTGTAAATTTCATTTTCCCATAATTTCATGAAATGGAGGGAAAAGAAGACAGAATACTTGATTAATTCATGCAACTGGTTAGATGCAAAGATCTGACTCCGAAGTCAGCTATTTGTTCATTCATCATCTGATATTAGCCACATACACCAAAGTGTAAAGAGAAAGACTTTTGAGAGAGAAAGAGAGAGAGAGAGAGGGAGAGAGAGAGAGAGAGAGAGCATTGCTGAGGGTGGAACCCAGGGGCATTCTACCTCTGAGCTATAAGCCCAAGCCCATTGTATTTTTTTTAAATTTTAAAACATGATCTCCCTAAATTGCTGATAGTCTTGCTAAGTTGCTGAGGCTAGCTTTGAATCTCTGATCTTCTTGTTTTTGCTTCCTAAGTACTGGGAACCATCATGACAAGCTATCTGTGATTTTTATACTTTTATTGGTACATTATACTGAGGTATAAGTGACAGGAATACATATGCATACAACACTTGGTGCTTTTCACTCTGGATCCCACTCCAGTCCCTTCTTTCCCCATCCACGTCACTGAGATTGACATTGGTACTTTTATATGTGTTCATAGCATTAAAACTGTTACCTTCTTTATGTCTCTAGCCCCTCCTCTCTCACTAAAGCTCCCTCCATCACTCCATTTGAGACCCTGCTCCTCTATCTGAGGTCCCTTGTTTCCCAATTTCTATCTAGCTTCCATACATAAGAGAAAATATACTATTAGAAAACCCTTCAAGACAAAGACTAAATCCATTCCTTATACCTCTTAATCTGCTTTTTTTCCCACTGTAGTTTTAATTTCCAAAATTACACCTACACTTTTCCAGTGACCTTTCCAAAGTACATATCTAATTAGTTAATTCTACCTCTGAGCTACATCTCCAGCCCTATTTTTAGTCTTTATTTGAAACAGGGTCTCACTAAGTTGTGGAGGGCCTCACTAAGTAGCTGAGGTTGGCCGCAAACGCAGATCCTCTTGTCTCAGGCTCCCAGGTACTGGGATTACAAGCATGTGCCACCATGCCCGGCTAGTTAATTCTTTAAAAAAAAATAAATGTTTTGTTCTTATCTAATTAAACCCCATGGCCTAATGGCTATAATAGAAATATAATATATAATGCCTATGTAATGCTCCTAGGCCTTTCCTGTCTCTTCTCTTGTATCTCTCCAATTTCTATTTCTACTTTTTTAACCTAGATAAACCAAATTATGTACAACCCCCTGTGTATCCCTTCTCTTTCTTACGTTTAACAGCTGTATTCTCTTTGAGTTCCTATGTGAGCTTTAAAACTTACTGCAATCAGCTGCCACAAGACACTTTTTCTAAGCACTCTAGGTTAGTTTGCTTCCCTCTCTTAGTTCTGCTGTAACCATATCTATAATTCTGTTATGACACAACACAGCTTTGTAAGTATCTCTTTATTGGTTGGTGTCATGCACAAGATAGGGAGTCTCTGCAATGTCTGCTGAATGAAGGAATAAACATTCCACATAACTGCTTGCATTCCATTCTATTCTCTTATTCACTCATGCATATGTATATGGGAATATCATATGCAAATTATTTGTGCATACCCATTTTTGTATAAAAAAAAAACAGTAAAGGCAGCCATTATCTTTTATTGTGTAATAGAAACAGACTTCACTGGGAAACGTTAATAATCTCTTTTAGTCTTCATAATGCATGTATAGGCTGGCGTTATTATGTCTATTTTAAGTATAAAGAAATCAAGACTTAGAAATGTTACATAGGAGCCGGGCGTGGTGGCGCACGCTTGTAATCCCAGCATTCGGGAAGCTGAGACCGGAGGATCTGGGTTCGCGGCCAGCCTCAGCTACCTAGTGAGGCACTCTGCAACTTAGTGAGACTCGGTTTCAAAATAAAGAATAAAAAATAGGGCTGGGGGTATAGCTCGGAGGTAGATTGCCCCTGAGTTCAATCCCCAGTACCGCAAAAAAAAAAAAAAAAAAAAAAAAAAGAAATGTTACATAGGTTGCCCAAAGTCAACTGAAAATGTTGAAAACAGAATTGGAGCTGTTTTTCAGGAATGCCCATAACATTATAAGCCACAATATTATAGTGTTCTTTCTATTGGCTATTCCTCTCACAATTATTACTTTTTCTTTTTGCTCTGGCTAAATAATTTTCTTAAATATTGACTTAGTAAAAGAGGGAAAATATGGTTTTGAAGATTAAGACATGTAGATTGCAGATTATTAGCATCAAATTAAGGAAGGTGACCCCTTAAGTCATTTTTCATGTCAATTTGCCAAGACATTGTTCATAGAGAGCGCTATGAAATCATCACAAGTTGTCCTCAACTCAAGCTTTTATAGAGCAAGAGTTACAGTCTGTTGTGTCACTGCATGGCAAGTGGTGAGCCTTTGCCAAACTGTGACATTATAGTTTGACATTCAAATGATCATCTGTTTGATTTTATCCAAAGAACTGTAAAGAAAACACTACAGGATTACAGCCAGCAGCATCTTTCCTGCTCTGGATTTTTGAGCTGCAGTTCTGCTGCAAAGCCTCTTGCACAAAGACTTACCTGCCTGTTACTTGACTGATGTTGCTGTTAAAGGATGACATTGCTGTTAAAGTCTAGGTATTGGTGCACACCTGTAATTCCACACTTGGGTGGCTGATACAACAGGATCTCTGGCTTGAGGCTTGTCTCAACAACTTAACAAGGCTCTGTTTCAAAATAAAAATTAAAGCTGGGCGTGGTGGTGCACGCTTGTAATCCCAGCATTTGGGAGGCTGAGACTGGAGGATCCAGGTTCGTGGCCAGCCTCAGCTACCTAGTGAGGCACCCCGCAACTTAGTGAGACCTGGTTTCAAAATAAAGAATAAAAAATAGGGCTGGGGTGTACCTCGGAGGTAGAATGCCCCTGAGTTCAATCCCCAGTAATGCTAAAAAAATAAAAATAAAAAAAATTAAAATTAAAATCAGGCTGGAGACATATCTCAGAGATAGAATGTTCTAGGAATCAATGCCCAGTATCTCCCCCCACAAAATGATGAAAGAGAAAAAAATGGCAAAATGACTCCCCTCTTTCCTTTCAAAAGGTACATATATTTTATTTTTTTTTACTTTGCACATTTTGAATGTAGAATTCTAAAATTTTCAATTTTTATTATTTTTCATGCATTTATTGTTGCATTATAGTCTCACATCATAATGTAACTCACAGTGATAGTGACATACATGCCCACAGCACTTGGTGAGCTTTCCCTTGGCTCCCTTTCTTCTCCCCCTCTTCCCTATACAGGATATTGAGATTGGCATTGGTGTTCTTACATATGTGCACAATGTCAATGGAAGTGCTTCCTTCATTAATTCATCTTTTATCTAACAGCCACCCTCCCCTAGACTCCCTCCAACACTATACTGAGGTTTCTCCTCCATTATCTGGAGTCCCTCTTTTATTCTGATTACTCCATAGCTTCAGCATATGAGAGAAAATATGTCACCCTTCACTTTCTGTGATTGGTTAAACTCACTTAACATATTGTTCTTCAGGTCCATCCATTTTCCTGCAAATATCATAATTTTGTTCATCTTTATTGATGAGTAGAATTTCATTGTGGGTATATCTCATAATTTTTTAATCTATTCATCTGTTGGTGGACACCTAAGTTGATTCCATAATTTGGCTATTATAAATTGTGCTTCTATAAAAATTGTGCATGTTTATCAAATACAATTTAATCTGTGTCTCTGTGTGTGGAGGTACTGAGGCTTAAAATCAGGGGATTATACAACTGAACTCCATCTCTAGCCCTTTGTTGCATTTTATTTTGAGATTACGCCTCACTAAGTTGCCCAGCCTGCCATAGAATTTGTGATACTCCTGATTCAGCCTCCTGATTACCTAGGATTATAGGTGTGTGCCACCACACTAGGCTATTTGGATGTTTTGATACATGTATACATGGTTCAGAGTTCAAATCAAGGGAAACAACTATTTCCTTAAACATTTAACTTTTGTGACTAAAAAACACTCAAATACAATTCTTCTAAATTAAAAAATATATATACACTACATTCTTATTTTCTCAAGTTACCATAACATTGCATAGAATACCAAAATTTATTTTTCCTATCTAGCTTTATTTAAGATTCATTTACACTTAAATGAGATGTACAAAGATGGTAGAGGTCTCATAAGCCATATATCAATTCTCTCCTATTAATAACATCTTGCATTAATATGGTAATTCTGTTGAGTATCAGTACTGATACATTATTATTCACTAAAGTCGTAATATTCCAATGCCTCTTACTTTTCCTTAGTGTCCTTTTTCTGTTCCAGGATTTCATTCACAATACCATTTTGCATTTAGTTGACTCATCTTAGAATTCTCTTGGCTATAATAGCTTGTCAGACTTGACTCTTTCTTTCTGACCATCCTTGACAATTTGGAGCAATATTAATCATGTATTTTGAAATTTGGCTAAGGTGGAATTTTTCTTATGCTTCCTTCATAAGAAAAAGATTATTGTTTTTGTTTTTTTAATGGAAGAAAATCACACAGGTAAAATGCCACTCTTACCACATGACATAAAGGTTGACTTTAAACACCTGGCTGAAATAGTGTTTTTCAGGTTTCTCCACTGTAGAGCTATTCTTTTCTCTTTTCATACTTTACATATTGGAAGTCATCACTATGTCCAGTCCACGTTTACAGGATTAGGGGTTATGCTCTATCTCCTTGAGGACAGAGTATCCACATAAATAATTTTGAAATTGTTTTGAGGATATTGTATTTTCTTCCTTAATTGTTATTTTGTTAGTATCTTTATCAGCATGGATGAATAAATGTTTATTTTGCCACTTGAGTTATAATCCAATACTACATTATTTATTTTATTCCTCAAATTATTCCAGTTATGGCCATCATGAAATCTGTCAGGTCTCTCCTGTATCCTTTTGAAACATATCCATTGTCCATGTGTGTGTGTATTTCTTTACTTTTTCACACTATTTGATGCCCCATGCCCATATCACATATCTCCACCTCAGTCTTTGAATTAGTCATTAAAAAAGAGATTAATAATTAGTGACATAAATGATAGTTATGTAATTAGAATAGCCTATGTCTAAAGCACTTGAAATGTTATATAAATGAGCCCAATATTTTTTGGAGAAGTTTTGGTTTTGTTAGATAATTTATTGTGACTTGTAAGTCATAATACCTAAGGTCTTTGCTGTAGTCAGGAAATATATCCCAGTGAAATATTATTTAAACCCCTATAAGTATTGTAGGAAATGTTGGATCTTCTTTGTAGGCAGAAAAATACATTTTAACTCTTTGAGGTTCATCCTAGACTAGTAATGGTAGAGATAGTTCAGTGTAATAAATTTGGGTCCTATCTAAATGAGACAGAAAGTACCAAGAGTTAGGATTGGAATACCATGAGTAAAATCTAAAGAATATATGCTTTCTCAATTACTCAGTATAGTTAAAGGTTGAGCAAGGTACTGCTTGCCAACTTTGATACAATTTCCTCTCACATGTCAACCTGCCAGAAGATGCTGTATAACAACCCAAACTTTCTTCACTTGGGTTGTTACAATCCACAAAAGAATATTTAGTACTTTTATTTACTGATTTACTAGCAATCAAAAGTCACTTAAAAGTAAAAGTAAACTGAGTGTGGTGGTGAGCACCTGTAATTCCAGTACTTGGGAAGCTGAAACAGGATTGCAGATTTGAGGCCAGACTTAGCAAGTTAGCGAGGCCTGTAGTAACTAAGCAAGACCCTGTTTCAAAATAAAAATATGGCTGGGAGTGTAACTTGAAAGAATCTGGTTTTAATTCTCAGTACAATAAAAATAAATATAAAGTAAGTACAATTTGTCATGAGAAAGAAATAAAATTCTCCTATGTTGAGATAATTATCTGAACAATTAAGACAAATGTTGCATGATTCTTTCATGCATAATTAGTCTTGCACTTGACTTTTCCTTCTGTCTTTGTGTCTCTGAACGCCTCTTTTGCCACAGCTCCTTAATAGCTGGATCTTGAGCAAGGCTCAGTCTGCTAGAGTCCTGCAGGGCAGATGATTCCAAAAGAAGGAATGTGTGGCATATCCCACTTTGCGTTATTAAATTTTGGGTGCTTTGGGTTTTGCTTTTATATTAATTATAAAAGAAAACTTCTTAGAAACATGTGACCTGGCAGATACTGATCTCTTAGCTGAAAACAAGCAATGCCTTGAGACAACCCAATGCAGTAACCTTTTACAAGCATTAGTCTAGAAACAGGCTTTGCAAGTTTATCACTACTGCCTGGTCTGCCTTGAACCCTCTAACTTCCTGAGATAAGATAGAATACTGCTTAAAGGGGGGAAACAAAATTGTAAAGATTTTAACTAATGGATAACCTTTGGAAAAACAAGTTTGTAAAAATTCCTGTTCTATATGCCTCATTGTAAAATAAATAGTATAAAACAGCAACTGACAAACAATAAAATAGATATGCTTCTTCACTGCATTTGATTTGAGCATATTCTCATGACCTTGTCTCAATCCACACCTGTTGAGGGACCCCTGACCCCACTCACTGCCTCAAGGGCTGGTCCCCGGCATGTGGCGCTCAATGTCAGGCTTGATTAGGTAAGTTCCCCCTACCCATTTTTATCCATTTTTGTCTGGATTGAGACAGGTAGATCATTCAAGGATGCTGCAGACCCCCCTGTTAGAAATAGAACAGGTAAAGAAGGGTGATAACATTAAGAGTTAAAGAGGTCATTTTAAAAGCAAGAAACTAAAGATGGAACATTCTGAAAGTAAAAAAAAAAGTACTAAAGATGGGCCATACTAAAAGCAAAGAAAGAAGACTTTTTATAGACATAGCTCAGCATATGATAAAGAAAAGAGGTATCTCTGTCTATCACAAAAAGTTAAAACAATTTTTTCAATTTTTTCAAAAGCTAGCTCTTTGGTTCCCTGAGGAGGGAACCTTAAGCCTTGAAACTTGGATAAAATTAGGAAAGGACATAAAAACTTATTATTCTCCACATGGATCTAAAAGGGCACCTGCAGAAGTTTTTACTTTATGGAACATTTTTAGAGATGTTCTAGATCCTACCCATGAAGCAGTGTGTTTAGTTCCCAAACTGCAGGAAGCAAAAGAAACCCCTTCAATAAAGACCGAGGTTCCCTCATATCATTCTATTCATAGTAATCAGTCTAATTCAGACTCTGACTCCAAAAATAAATCACTGTCCCCAAATAAGCAACAGACTTTAGAGGAAACCACAGCTAAGTGTTGTGAGGAGGATAACTGGCCAGATGACATAAGCCTTTCTACTAATGCCATGGATCCTCCATTAAATCCTAGTCAAAAAATTAACTAATAAAAATATTACCAGTGGCTGTGTTTTTTAGGAGCCGTGGCAGAAGCTAGGCAAAATGGGGATTTTACTTTTGCTTTCCCCATTGTTAATCTCAGTGAGGCTGAGGAAGCTCCGCAATGGAAACCATTGTATTAAATTAGTAAAACAATTAAAATCTGTGGTCAGAGACTTTGGGAATAATTCTCCTTATACTATACAATTAATAGATTCTATAGTCTCTGAGTGGTTAACTCCATTTGATTGGCACAAACTACAAAATCTTGTCTACCACCAGGAAAATACTTGTTATGGAAAACTGAATATGAAAAGCAGGCAAGGAAACAAATTCGAAAATCTCGGACCCGTTCCCTGATAACTATGCCAATGTTAGTAGGTATGGGGGAGTACAGTGATCCAAAATGCCAACTTAATCTCTCCCAAGCAGTTTTAGGGTATGTTTCCATGTGTGCTACTGTGGCATGGAAAGCCCTGCCCCCATCTGACCAAAAAGCCCCTTTTCTTTCTGATATTAAATGAAAAAGAAATGAGCCTTTTGAAGATTTCTTAGCTTGCTTGGAGGAAACAGTCTCTAAAGCAGTCACAAATAAGGAGGCATCCAATATCCTTGTTAAACAATTGCCTTTTGAAAATGCTAATCCTACTTGTCAGATTTTACTGAGACCCATAAGAAAGACGGGATCCTTATCAGACTTCCTGTGAGTCTGCATGGACTCTACTCCTGCCCATATACAGGGGATATCTATGGCTGCAGCCTTATAAGGCCAGACATACACTAGATTCTTAAAAGGAACAAACAATTAAAATAATGATAGAAACCCTCCATGATGCTATAAATGTAATTCAGCTGGACATATGCAACATCAATGTCCACTAATAAAAAATCCTGCCCCCCATATACCTTCTTTATGTCCAAGATGCTATAAAGGATTTCATTGGAAAAAGGATTGGAGATCTTGATTTACAAAAGATCGGATTCCCCTACATCCCCTTCAATCACAAGAACAGGAATCAAAAAATGGGTTACGGGGCCAACTCCAGGCCCGACCACAAAAATGGCACTACAGTCAAGCAAGAGCTCCAGAGAATTATCCAGTAGCTCAATTTCCAACTTGGCCAGAGCAACTCCAGGAATTGCAGGACTAGATCTTTGTAGTAATGAGACTATTATTTTAACCCCTGATATGGAAATTACTTTAGTAAGTATAGCAATATTGGGACCTTTGCCTAATGTGACTATGGGAAAATATTAGGAAGAAGCTCTGTACCTCTGCAGGGACTACAAATTGCCCCTGGAGTTATTGATTCAGATTTTACTGGAGAAATAAAAATCGTTACTCCCTCCAAATAAAACTATACAAATATGGAAAAGACAGAAAATATCTCAATTGTTACTAATTCCTTTAGTACAGTCAGCAAATAAAAGTATGAAAAAAGAAAGGAAAGCAAAAGGGTTTGGTTCCAGTGATGTCATCACTTGGGTACAAAAGGTAGATGAAAATAGACCCATGAGGACTATATTAGTAGAAGGAAAAAAAAGATAACAGGATTGTTGGATACTGGAGCAGATGTCTCCTATATTGCAGGAAAGGATTGGACCTCTGATTGGATTACTCAACAAACCCCTTGGACTTTAAGAGGAATAGGCATGGCTTCAAAAATTGCAAAAAGTGCCTCTATATCACATTGGAAGACAGGAAAAAAAGCAGAGAACATTTCAACCATATGTACTTCCTTCTCTCCCTTTTACTTTATGGGGAAGAGACATTCTTCAAATATGACTGTTATAATATCTGATGATGGTGCAGATTCCTTGCCTCCTTTTTTGTAGGGGCCACTGTTGTATATGCAGACCCTATAGTATGGAAATCAGGTGACTTTGTATGGGTAGAGCAGTGGCCCCTCACTAATGAAAAGAGGTCTGCAGCAGAGCAATTAGTTCAAGAACTATTACAAAAAGGTCATACAGAACCTTCAACTAGCCCGTGGAATATCCCGATATTTGTTATTAAAAAGAAGTCTGGTAAATGGTCTGTTACAACACCTTAGAGCTATTAATAAAACAATGGAGAGCATGGGGGCTTTACAACCTGGATTACCTTCCCCTGTTGCTATAGATAAAAACTCTAAATTATTATTACTGATTTACAAAACTGCTTTTTTACTATTCCTTTGACTCCACAAGACAGAAAATGATTTGCTTTTAGTCTCCCCTCACCAAATTTTCAAAGATCTTATCAAAGATATCAATGAAAGGTGTTGGTTGCCTCAGGGTATGAAAAACAGTCCTACCTTATGTCAAAAATATGTTGATATGGCTATTATAATTACTAGAAATAAATTTCCTGAGGTTTATATGATTCATTACATGGATGATATTCTTTTGGCCAATAGTGATACTGATATTCTTAATCAATGCTTACAATCATTAATAAAGAATCTCAATCAATATGGTCTTATAGTAACTCCTGAAAAAATTCAAATAGAGCCACCAATTAATTATCTGGGAAGGATTATAAAATCTCCCACTGTTACTAATCAGAAGGTTGAAATCAGGCATGACCAATTAACCTTAAATGACTTTCAAAAGCTATTAGGAGATATTAACTGGATTAGATCAATCTTAAAAGTATGCACTCATAAATCAAAACCTCTCTTTGATATTTTAAAAGGAGACTCTAATCCTACTTCTCCTGGCCAACTAACAGACAAAGCTATTCAAGAGTTAAAAGAGGTAGAAGAAGCTATCAATGAACATTGGGTTACCAGAATAGATTATACTTTAGAGTGGGATTGAGTTGTTCTAAAAACTGCTTATACTCCTACTGGATGCCTGTGGCAAGATGCACCTTTAGAGTGGATACATTTATCCACCACTCCAAAAAGAATTAATATCACTTATCCCACTTTAATCACTATGATAATACAAAAAGGCAGAGCTAGAAGTAAAGAATTTTTTGGTAGCAATCCTCATAATATAATTATTCCTTATAATAAACAGCAGTTAGAATTTCTGCTTTATAATTCTGATGAATGGGCTATTTACAAAACTTTATTGGAGAGATTAGTTTTCATTCACCTAATAGCCTGCTTTTACATTTTTTTCTCAACATGAATTTATTTTTCCTAAAAATATCAGCAAAAAAACTTTAGTAAATGCTGTGAGTCTATTTACAGATGGCTCCTCTAACAACAATGCAAATGTAGTAAAAGGCTCAGACAAACCTATTATTCTCCAAACTAAGGAAACTTCTACCCAAAGAACAGAATTAGTGACAGTCATACATGCTTTTACCATTAACCTTGAGCCTTTCAATCTCTTTACAAATTCTAAATATATCACAACATTATTTCCAGCTACTGAAACTTTATCTATATCTTACTCATCTGATATAACCATACTTTTAAAAAGATTACAGCAGCTAATTAGGAATAGAATTCATCCTTACTTTAGTGGACATAAAAGGGGACACAGTAATCTTCCTGGTCCGCTTGCTGCAGGGAATGCCTTAGTGGATAAAGCTACTAAAATTATAGGCACTGTATTAGAAGCTAAAGAAAGTCATGAAATACATCATCAAAATGCTAAAACATTACAAACACTTTATTCCTTAACTAGAGAACAGGCGAGACAAATAGTGCAGGATTGCCCCCAGTGTGTAACTCATATTCCATCATTGGCTATGGGAGTCAATCCTAGGGGGGCTTAAGCCTAATTCGTTATGGTAAATGGATGTGATGCATATTCCTTCTCTTGGATGAGTGTCTTTTGTTCACATGTGCGAGGACACGTTTTTGCACGTGATTTTTGCCACTGCTCATACTAAATGTCATGCAACATAGAAGGATGTCATGCATCTTTATAAGCATATAAGCATATAAGGATGTCATGCAACATTTGTTTGCTGCTTTTGCATATATGGGTATCCTCAATCAACTTAAAATAGATAATGCTCCTGCTTACACTTCTGCTACCTTAAAAAATATTTGTAGTACTTTAGGAATTAAGCATTCCACTGGAATCCCTTATAATCCTCAAGGGCAAGCTATAGTTGAAAGAGCCCATCAAACATTAAAAATTCAAATAGAAAAATATCTAATTCAGAGCTAAGATATGCTTCTCCACAAGCTCTTCTTTCTCATGCCCTTTTTGTTATCCATCATCTAAATAAAAATACAGAAGGCATTACAGCCATGCAAAGATACTCTAATTTACAAATAAAGCCTTCTCAAACCATGGTAAAATGGAGAGACCTAATGACAAGCAAATGGAAAGGACCCAATTTATTGCTAACTGCAGGATGAGGATATGCTTGTATTTTTCCACAGGACTCGGAATGCTCCTCTGTGGATTCTTGATAGACTCATCAAGCATGTCTCATCACCGATGCAATCACCTTTCCCCAAGGTCATATCCCCAGATCTTCTGGACCCAGGATAAGATGATTAGTGCTCAGATGAAGATCTCAGTCTTCATCATTACAGCTTGCTTTTCCTGCCCTTATTTATGATACAGTGTATATTAACTAACTATACTATGCCAAAAGACTATGTAACTCTTATAGTTGTCCATCAACCTCCCTTTGTTATGCTGCCTGTATACTTATCTGATTCCTGGTATTATGACACAGGAGTACAGCTTTTTAAACAAATTACCAATCTTATTCATCCAAAAAGATTTGTAGTTGCCCTAATTTTAGGAATTACTACCTTAATCTCCATTATTACTTCTTTAGCTGTTTCAACTACTGCCTTAGTTACCAATATTAATAGTGCTCGTCATGTTAATTCATTGTCACATAATATTATCTAGCTTTATCTGCACAAGAAATTGTAGATAGAAAACTAGAAACTCATATTTCAGCCTTAGAAGAAGCAGGGCTGTATTTCGAAAATCAGGTAACTAACATTAAAACTAGATTGTCCACTAGATGCCATGTAAAGTACAAATGGATCTGTGTCACTCCCTTGCTTTATAATAATTCTCAGCATTCCTGGTCACAGGTGCAGAATCATTTATTAGGAATCTGGAACAACAAACATAGCCCCTGATCTACAGGCATTACAAAATCAAATAAAATATATTAGTCAAGACTATATAGATGTTAGTTCTACTGCTGAAATGGCCTCCAATTTTTTTATTCAACTTTCTAAACAATTAGATATACATTAGTATATGAGCTATGGAATTTCTTTTGCACTTGCTTTGTTGTTTATAATCATATTTTGTCCATATTTTCCAGTCATCATCCGACTGACCTTGTGATCTGTCAAGTCACTTGCCATAGAAGTAGAAGCCATTAAATTAAAAAATAAAAAAGGGGGAAATGCCACAGCTCCTTAATAGCTGGATCTTGAGCAAGGCTCAGTCCACTGGAGTCCTGCAGGGCAGATGATTCCAAAAGAAGGAATGTGTGGCATAACCCCTGTTGCATTATTAAATTTTCGATGCTTTGGGGTTTTTTTATATTAATTATAAAAGAAAACTTCTTAGAAACATATGGCCTGGCAGATACTGATCTCTTAGCTGAAAACAAGCAGTGCCTTGAGACAACTCAATGCAGTAATCTGTTACAAGCATTAGTCTAGAAACAGGCTTTGCAAGTTTATCTGAATCACTACTGCCTGGTCTCCCTTGAACCCTCTAACTTCCTGAGATAAGATAGAACACTGCTTAAAGGGGGGAAACAAAATTGTAAAGATTTTAACTAATGGATAACCTTTGGAAAAACAAGTCTGTAAAAATTCCTGTTCTATATGCCTCATTGTAAAAAAATAGTATAAAACAGCGACTGACAAACAATAAAACAGATATGCTTCTTCACTACATTTGGTGTGAGCGTATTCTCGTCTCAATCCACACCTGACGAAGGACCCCCGACCCCACTGCCTCGAGGGCTGGACCCTGGCACTCTCTCTTATAAAAAATGAAATTATGCTTTATTCAATATCCTTAGAATGAGAGGACATAGGATGTTCGGTGACTCAAGATGTTCATCTATGCACTGGTGGTTCAAAACCAATCAAACTTAACAGAATGCTACTGAGAAATACCCAAGTTTATGCATGAAAAGTGGTAGAACAATTTCTAGAAGATTTGAAATGTTCATTAAATTTTTCTTCTATTTTTTCTTTTCTAATCTATCATAATCTTCCAGGTTAAAACATATACATGTACTTCATTACTTTTTTTAAAAAGTACTTGGGATTGAACTCAGGGGAATTCTACCTCTGAACTATACTCCCAGACTTGTTTTTTTTAAAATTGAAAACAGGGTCTGTATAATTTGCTGAGGTTCTCACTAAGTTGATGAGTCTCTTGCAAAGTAGCTGAGGTTGACCTCAAGCTTGTGATCCTCCTGTGTCAGCCTCCCCAGTACTGGGATTATAGGCATGCACCACTGTGCATAACTCTCATTACTTTCAATGGTTCTAAAGAATTTCACAATAGGAAATTAACATATTTAATAATTTATTTTGTGATTAAGTGACATGAATGGACTTTCCAATATTTTGCTTTTTTAAACCATAGGATTGTGAATGTAACTTTGATTTTTTAATATAATGCTCTTAAATTGTGTAGGCTAACTTTCTACAAATAGAATTATTGAGTTAAGGACAAAGCTACTTTAGTCTGACATTCACATTGCTGTCCTTTCTACCAATTTATATAAATTTTACATTTATGAGTGCAACATTTTTTAAACTTGGTTTCATCTTTATGGATTTTATTTTAAATATCATTTGTGTTCATTATTAAAAATTATTTAGCATAGAGAAAAAGAAACTAAGTCCATTCCAATTCCCCTTAACTAGAAGTAGTGTTAATACATAGAAATCATTATTTCAGGCATTTCTCATTTTAGTCATTTCATTTATAAAAGAGTAACATAAAGATAGACTTTAGATATTGGTGAGCCCATGTCCCAGCTGGGTGGCTGCCAGAACCCAGCAACTCTCAGAGTCCAACTCCAGCAAAGTAGAACTTTGTCCAGTCAGTGATTGCAGAAAATCATCATTGAAGGCAATTGTACTCTTGGCTCCACACTCATATACCTCAAGATATGACTCCCTAGACCACACAGCCAGACCTCCCAGCCAAACTGCCTAGCTAACTTCTGTTACTACAGCTGAACTCAGACCAAGAAACAACAGGCCCTTTCTGCAGGGAACCCAGTGACTACAACCAGTGAATCTACAGACCAACCAGTCAAACTGCTGAATGACCTCCTGTGGCTGCAGCTGAATTTGTCCCTTCTTGCAGGAACCTGAGTGGCAATCATAAAGATTGTGAGTTTACAAACCACTCCAGCAGGAGCCTGTGCTGCTACAGGGACTTGCATGGCAACAAACAAACCATGAGTCTCTCAGTTGGCAAATCATCCCCATGGAGGTGGGGCAGGGAAAACAGTAGGACACAGCAGAAACATCAATTAGCAGACAGTCCCTAGGGACATGCAGATAGGCAGAAGCTAAAGACTGCAGTTCACTGAACCTCTGCAGAGTCTCCAGCAATCATCACAGGACTTCAAGCAGTGGTGTCTGTGAGGTAAAATAAATCAGTCAACTGTTCTGAAGGTTTGGAAGGATATAAACTCACACCCAGCAGTGTTTGTGCACCACAAACACCAAGGCTGTAGACCAACAAGATCTCATGTGATTGCAGCTTCCAATAGCAGCAGCAGCATCAATGTCCCTGGGGCTAAAACCTGAGACACGCAAGCTCCAGGGTTATAACAGTACAATCTCCTCATGTGAGAGCATGAGCTATAAAAGCATGAAGGCTAGGGGCCAGCAAGGGTTCATGTAATTGCAGTTACAGGCTGGGAACATAACACTCTTTCTGCCAGTACAGTTTGTGCATAGTGATCATGCATACCAATGATTGGGAGTGATCCATGTGATCCAATCACTGGTATGCAGATCAGTGGTTGCAGATTTATGATAGCTTTCAGAGCTCAGCCAGCTGGGCCACAAGCTCAGAATAAGTAATTTCTGGCCCTGCTGAGGTAAGGTCCAGTGACCACAAAGGCCAGAGGAAGTCTGAAAATTTTCATAGGTTCAAAACTGGTATAGCAGTGGTGGTGTCTGTGAGGCATTAAATCCCAACCAGCAAGCTATAGGCTTGGAATGGAATATCATAGTCTCTGGCCATGCTGAATTTGGAAAGCATGGTGACCTGCGACCAAAGACTCCTGTTTCCTTGTACTAAGAACTATGTTTTTTTTAAAGAGGTTCTGGAGGACAAAGTGAAAGTCTGATTATAGAAGACAGATTCATTGAGGCAAATATATAATCTCAGCCTAGGCCTTATAATAAGGTATAACAAATAGACATAAGACTCTCGCACAAAGATGAAAAGGATGTCAAGACAACAGACATACAAACCTTAGAATTCTGAAAACATGGGATTAAGGACCAATGAGGAAACAATAAACTCCCACAATTCAACTACAAGGGAGATCACCAATACTGAGCTACAGAAAATGCCAAAAGGAGAATTCAGAATTGATTTTCAGTATCATCAGAAGTCTCAGATAAAATCACAGAAAGTGTACAGGAAATGAAAGAACATATAAATAGAGAAACTGAAATCCTAAGTAAGAACCAAAAAAAAAAAAGACTCTGAGCAAAATGAAGGAGACAATAAATAAATTAAAGACCTCAAAAGAAAGTGACTCTGGCACACTAGACAACATGAAAAGTAGAGTCTCACTCTTGGAAGACAACTTATTCAAAACTGACCGCAGTTAATAATATAAAGAAAACAATATGACAACATAACCAGAATATCCAAGAAATGTGAGAGCTTATGAAGCAATCTAACTTACAAATAATAGCCATTGAAGAAAGTCTAAAAGTACAAACCAAGGATAAAAGGAACCACTTCAAGAAATAATATTAGAAAATTTCTCAAACAGAAAAAGAGTTGGAAATCCATGTTCAGGAGACATTCATAACTTCAACAAGATCAAAGAAATTCTCCATGCCACCACAGTAATAAAAACAGCTTGGTATTGGCACAAAAACAGACACACAGAACAATGGAGCAGAATAGAAGACTCAGAAACAAACCCACAGACTTACAGTCAACTGATTTTTGACAAAGGAGTCCAAAATATACACTGGAAAAAGGATAGCCTTTTTAAAAAATGGTGGTGGCAAAACTGGTTAACCATATGCAGGAAAATGGAAATAAACTCCACTTTCTCACCCTGCACAAGAGTCAAGTCAAGGTGGATCAAAGACCTGGAAGTCAGGACAGAGACCTTGCAGCTACTTGAAGAGGGCATAGGACCAACACTTCAACACATAGGCACAGGTAAAAACTTTCTCAACAAGACCTCAAAAGCACAAGTAACTCAAAGGAAGATCAATACATGGGATTGTATTAAACTGAAGAGCTTCTGTGCAGCAAAGGAAACTATCAAGAACCTAAACAGAGAGCCCACAGAGTGGGAGATTTTGCCAGTTACTCTACAGATAGAGGTCTAATATCTAGGATATACAAAGAACTCAAGAAAATCACAGCTAAGAAAGCAAACAATCCAATCAAAAAATGGGCAAAGGATCTAAATAGACATTTCACAAAAGAAGAAATACAAATGGCCAATAAATGTATGAGGAAATGTTCCACATCATTAGCAATCAGAGAGATGCAAATCAAAACTACCTTGAGACTTCACCTAACTCCAGTCAGAATGGCAATCATAAAAAACACAAACAACAACAACTGCTGGTGAGGATGTGGAGAAGTGGGAACTCTAATACGCTCTTGGTGGGATTGCAAACTAGTGCAACCACTCTGGAAAACAGTATGTAGGATCCTCAGATGAATGGGAATGAACCTACCATATGATCCAGCAATACCACTTCTGGGTATCTACCCAAAAGAATGGAAACCAAACTATCAGACCAACGTATGTGCATCTATGTTTATAGCTGCACAATTCACAATAGCCAAACTATGGAACCAGCCAAGATGTCCATCAAGAGATGAATGGATTACAAAACTATGGGATATGTACACAATGGAATTTTACTCAGTCATAAAGAAGAACAAAATCATGTTATTTGCAGGGAAATGGAGGCAACTGGAAAACATGTTAAGTGAGATTAGCCAGTCACAAAGAGTAAAAAATCATATGTTCTCCCTAATTTGTGGATGCTAGGGAGAAGATGGGGCATAAGAGGGTCTGCAGATGAAAAAGGAGAGACCCTCGGAAGCAAAGAAGTTGATTTAACCAAGGGGGTTGGACGGGGGTGGGGAGGACACTAATGTATATCAAGGTCACTCACTAAACTGAACTTGAGAGAGAAGGAGGGTGAGGGAGCAGGGTGGGAATTTCGGGAAGGGGTCAAATGAGAATTGTGAGCACATGTATCGTTGTCAATTTGCACCTAACAAAGATGTATGCTTACAATGCATGAATAAAAATAAAAATTTAAAAAAAAATTTAATATAGAGGACATATAAAGAATCTTAAATGCATCAAGAACAAAAGAATGGGTAACATTAAGGGGCAACACAATCAGAATCCATTCAGATATCTCAACCCAAGCCATGAAAGCCAGGAAGGACTGGTATGATGTACTCCAAACCCTGAAAGAAAACATTTTGAACCAAGACTGCCATATGCAGCAAAGATATCATTCAAAATTGGTAGAGAATTAAAAACCTTCCATGATAAACAGAAACTAAAAAAGAATTTATGACTATTAAGCTGGCACTAGAGAAAATACTTAAAGAAATAAAAAATAAAGAAAGAAATATCAGAACTAGAGAAGGGGTAAATTTCATGAAATTGGCAACTAAGCAAAGGAGAAATAACACTATATCAAATGAAAGATATAACTCAAACTGACAGGAAACAAAAATCATTTTTCAATAATAACATTGAAAAACAAAGATCTAAACTCATCCAATTAAAAGGCATAGACTGGCAATGTGGATTAAGGAACATATTCCAACATATGCTGCTTGCAAGAAACCCAGATTACAGTCCAATATAACTATAGGCTGAAGGTGAAAGAATGGAAAAAGATGTATCATGCAAATGAAAAACAAAAAAAGCAATGGTATCAATACTCATATCTGGAACAACTCAACAAGAGGATATAATGGTAATAAACATTTATGCTCCAAATGTTGGTGCACCCACTTTCATGAAACAAACTCTTCAGGACATCAGTTCTCAAATGGACTCCAATACAATAATATTGGGAGACTTCAACACACTACTTACATCACTAGATAGATCTTCAAGGTAAAAGATGAGTAAAGTTTCTGTAGACCTAAAGAACACTATAAGACAAATGGTCCTAGTATACATATAATATTCCAACCAAAAAGCACTGAATACACATTCCAAAATAAATCACATTCTAGGCCACAAAACAAGTACTAGCAAACTCAAAGTATGTAATTTAATTCCTTGAATATTTTCAGATCATAATGGATTGAGAGTAGAAATCAATAACAGGAAGACCAAAAGAAATTACATAAATACATGGAGACTGAATGATATATTGTTGAATGAGGACTGGATCATAGAAGAAATGAGGGGAGATATAAAAATTTCCTAGAATTAAATGAAAAACAGAGAAGCAGCATACAAAATCTACGGGACACGTTAAAGATGGTTTTAAGAGGAAAATTTATAGCACTGAGTGCCCACATAAGAAAAGCAGAAAGTCACCAAATAAACAACCTAATGACATATCTCAAGGACCTCAAAATCAGGAACAGACTAATTTCAAAGCCAGTAGTAGGCAGAATAGAAATAAATGAAATGAAATAGAGGACAACAACAACAACAAAAAGAAAAATATCAACATAACAAAAAGCTAACTCTTTGAAAAGATAAAATTGATAATGCTTTAGCCAACCTAACCAAACAAAAGAGACAATCAATCCAAATTGTTAAAATCAGAAATGAAAAAAGAGACATCATCTCAGACAGTGGGGAAATCCAGAGGATCATCGGAAACTATTTTGAGGATTTATATTTCAATAAACTTGAAAACATAAAAGAAATCAACAAATTTCTAGACACATATAACCTACTTAAATTAAACCATGAGGAGATAGAAAACATAAACTGACCACAAGCAAAAAGAGAGAAACAATAAAAAGCTTCCATTAAAGAAATGTCCAGGTCCAGACAGATTCCCAGTTGAATTCTACAAATTATTTACAAAAAAATATTAAATAAATAAACCAAATACTTCACAAGTTATTCCACAAAATTGAAAGGATGTAATCCTTCTAAACTCCTTCCATGAGGTTAGTATTGCATTAATATTAAATTCAAGTAAAGAACTTTCAAGAAAAGAAAATTATAGACCAATATAATTGATTAACATAGATGCAAAAATTCTAAGTAAATACTAGTGGTATGCATTCAAAACAATATCAAGAAAATTGTATACCATAACCAAATTAGGTTCATTCCAAGGATGCAAGGCTGGTTCAACATATGCAAAGCAATACATGTCACTCACCACATAAATAGAACTGAGGACAAAAACCAAATAATCATCGCAATAGATGCCGGGAAAAGTATTTGAGAAAATCCAATACTCATTCATATTTAAAACATTACAGAAAATTAAAATAGAAGGAACTTACCTCAATATCATTAGGTCAGTATACAAAAAACCCAAAGCCAAACATCATATTGAAGGAGAAAAACTGTGGAAATTACCTTTAAAATCAGGAACAAGAGGGGAGCCCAAGATGGTGATTAAGAGAAATATCCTTCCTCAGGTGCTGTAGAGCTCGAATCAAAATTGCTGTAAAAACAGCTTCTTGATAGAAGAAACCCACCAAAGGCACCAGTAGAGTGGGCCAAAGAAGTCCTAGAGTAATTGTAACTCAGTACAAGAAACTATTCAAAGAGAGAAAATAAAAATAAGAAACCTATAAATTGAGGGAAAACTTACAAGAGCAGCAAAGATAAAAATTTAAGAACAGGGAAATCATGGGAAGGAAAAATAGCAAAGAAACAAAGAGCTACCACAATCCATAACAGAACTCATCAATACAGAATAGCAGAGACTACCAGAAGAACAATTCAGTGCCGGGAGCAAGCCCTCAAAGCAGCAGAGTCTGGGGTCCCTTGTTAGGTGGAGATTGAGGATGAGGATGAGTGAGAGTACACTTACACACCATATAATGTTTAAGACACATCTGTTTATTCCATCTCATGAGTGCTTTTTATGCTCATTACAACAAGGTATACAGAATAAGAATTTTTACAGTCTTGTTTTTCCCTAAAGTTGAATGGGTACATCTTTAACTAGAAAAGCTATTTCCCATAGTGTTTGCTAATATTAGAGGAGCAGCAAAAGTTTACAAAAATACCAAAAGTGTAAATGAATTATTTTTTAGTGCTAGAGCAGGGTTAGAGGTTAACAGCGAAGAGGAGCAGGGGTGAAGGTTAATAGCAGAGAAGAAACTCTATTCATTAGATAAATCTTTCCTATTTGCTCAGGCAGCTAGAAGAAAGCTAGTTAATAAGGGTTAGGCAATGGGGCAAGGTGAGCAAACTCTCGTCTTAAAGCTTTCTTTACTTATGATAAGAAACTTAAGTTCTTTTGACTCAGCTGCTGGTATTCGTAGAGAGTTAATGAGAATCCCTGGGCCAAGGCCGAGGCATTGTTTTCCACTGATGACTCAATCCATTCAGCATCCTGTGCCTCTTAGAAAAATTTTTTAATGTGGAAGTAAATCCCAAATTTCCAGAATAAAATAATGTAAAGCGAGAAATGTCACATATTCCTTATTTAGCAGGCCGAGCCTTGCTCTAGGCCTAACTGGTTAAAATAATGCCGCAATTCAGATCTTTAATCACAGAAATTATACAAGATTTTAATACAAACAAGAAACAGTATATTAGACCACATGGAAAATAGAATATCACACTTAGTAGATGACCATTCTGAAAATAAAGCATAGAACATAATTTAGAAAAACATAATTTGACAGTAGGAATTGGACATTGATGAGATCTTGTCCAATTTTAAAGGAGCTAACCTAAGAATAATAGGCATAGAAGAGGGATTTGAAGTTGAAACTAACAGAATAAACCATCTTTCCAAAGAAGTAGTATCAGAGAATTTTCCAAACATAGAAAGAGAATTTGATACACAGATATAGGAAACATACAGAGCTCCCTCTAGACAAGACCAAAGAATAGGTTCACTATGCCACACAATAATCAAATTGAGTAATGTAGAGGCCAAGGAGAGAATCTTAAAGGCAACAAAAGTAAAAGGCCAAGTGACATTTAGAGGCAAACCAATCAGAATCACTCCAGACCTCCAAAACCAAGTCATGAAAGCCATGAGGGACTGGAGAATCATATTCTAAACTGTGCAAGAAAATAATATGCAGCCAAGATTCCCTTACCCAGCAAAACTATATCTCAAAATTGGTGAGGTAAATAAAAACCTTCCATGACAAACAGAAACTGAAAGAATTTATGTCTTCCAAACCAGCACTAGAGAAAATACTCAGAGATTAACTACAAAGAAAAACTAACAAGGAAACTCAGAACCAGAGAAACAATTTCCAGGAAGCAAACAACTAAACAAAGAAGAACAAACATTACCTCAAATAGAAGTCAAAACTCAAAATGTTAGGAATTAAAAATCATTTCTCAATAATCACAATGAATGTAAATGGCCTCAACTCCCCCATACAAAGACACAAGGTGGCAAATGGATTAAAACTCATAATCTGTCTATATGCTGCCTGCAAGAAGCACACCTGACAAGCAAAGATTCTCACGAAGGGCTGGAGTAAGGTAATCCATGACAATGGAACTCAAAGACAAGCAGGAGTAGCAACTATGATATCAGATAAATTAGACCTCAAGCCTAAGCTTATCAAAAGAGACTAAACAGGCCATTTTTTACTAGTAAAAGGAACAATTTAGCAAGAGGAAGTAACCACTGTCAACATTTACTACTCAAACATAGGTGCAGCCACTTTCATAAAACAAACTCTGCATGATATAAAGTCACACATACATTTCTCAAACTATTCTGTGAAATAGAAAGAAATGGGACTCTCCCAGTCATATTTTATGAAACCAACATCACATTAATACCAGATATCTCAAGAAAAGAAGACCAAAGGCCTATATCACTGATGAACTTAGATGCAAACCTGCTAAACAAAACACTAGCAATGCACATTTAAGACCATATCAAGAAAATGATACACCATGACCAAGTCGGGTTCATCCCAGGAATGCAAGTCTGGTTCAACATATAAAAAACAATCCATGTAATTCACCACATCAACAGAATCCATGACGAAAATCACATTGTCATATCAATAGATGCTGAAAAAGCATTTGATAAAACTGATCACCCATTCATGCTAAAAGCACTGTCGAGACTCAGAATAGAGTATCATACCTCAACATCATACAGGCAATATACGATAGGCCCAGAACTTTGGGATATGTACACAATAGAATTTTACTCAGCCATAAAGAAGAACAAAATCATGTCATTTGCTGGAAAATGGATGGAAGGGGAAAACATTATGCTAAATGAGATTATTCAGTCACGAACAGTAAAAAATTGTATGATCTTTCTAATATGCGGAAGTTAGGGAGAATGTGGGACAAAAAAGGGACTCTCAATGAAGAAGGAGAAACTTTAGATGAGTAAAGAAGTTGACTTAACTGAAGGTGATGGGGAGGGGGGAGGGAAACACCCTAATGCACATGATGTACTTTCACAAACATATCAAAGTCAATCACTAAATTGAACTTGAGAAAGAGGGAGAGTGAGGGAGTGGGATGAGAATTCAGGAAAGGTTAAATGAGAAATGTATGCATGTATGCTTTACCAGTTTGTAACTAACAAAAATGTGTGATTACAATGTAGTAATAAGAAAAATAAAATCAGAAACAAGACAAAGATGCCCACTTATCACCACTCCTTTTTAATATAGTCCTTAGAGATTCATACCAGAGAGATAAAGTAAGAAAAGTTATCAAAAGAATTCAAATAGGAAACAAACTGATCATGATGACATGATTCTTTAGAAGATTTTAAAAAACTTAACAAAAATGTTTCTAGACTTGATTAACAAATTCAGCAAATTAGTGGGATACAAAATCAATCTAAAAAAATTAGTAGCTTTTCTATATGCCAACTATGAATTCACTGAAAAAGAAATACAGAAAATTAAATTCCTTTCGCAAAAAAACCCTAAAAAATAAAATACTTGGGAATAAATTTCATCAAGGAGGTAAAAGATCTTCACAATGAAAATTACAATACAAAAAATTGAAGAAGTTCTTAGAAAATAGAAAGATCTTTCATGCTATTGGATACTCAGAATAAACATTATCAAAAATGCCATTTTACTAAAAGTGATCTACAGAGTCAACTCAATCCTTATCAAAATACAATGCCTTTCTTCTTAGACCTAGAAAAATAAGTCTTAAATTTCATATGGGAAACAAAAGGCTAAAGCAATTCTCAGCAATAATGATGCAAGAGGTATTAAAATTCCTGACTTCAAATTATACTACACATCTTTAGTTTTTTTTGTTGTTGTTGTTGTTGTTTTGGGTTTATTTTTTTCTGCAGTACTGGGGATTGAACTCAGGGGCATTCTATCTCTGAGCTATACCCCGGGCCCTATTTTTTATTCTTTATTTTGAAACTGAGTCTCACTAAGTTGCGGAGTGTCTCACTAGGTAGCTGAGACTGCCACGAACCCGGATCCTCTGGTCTCAGCCTCCAGAATGCTGGGATTACAAGCGTGCACCATCACGCCCGGCTTACTACACATCTTTAGTAATAAAAACAGCATGGTATTAGCACAAAGAGAGACACATAGATCAATAGAATAGAATGGAAGATATAGAAACAAAGCCACACGCTTATAGTCAATTGATTCTTGACAAAGGTGCCAAACATGTGGAGAGAAAAGACAGCCTTTTCAAGAAATGATGTTTGAAAAACTGGTTATCCATTTGTAGAAAAATGGAATTAAATCCCTATCTCTCACCCTTTCTTTCACCTCAAGAGTCAACTTGAGATGGATAAAAGACCTGGAAGTTAGACCAGAGTCTTCGAATTTATTAGAGAAGGGCATCAGTCCAATACTCCAACTTTAGATACAGATAGAAACTTCCTCAAAAAGACCCCCAAAGATCAGGAAATTAAAACAAAAATTAATAAATGGGATGGCACTAAACTTAAAAGTTCCTGTTCATCAAAGGAAACCACTGAGTCTAAAGAGAGTGCAGAAGATGGGAAAAGACCTTTGCCAGCTTCCCTCTGTCAGAGGACTATCTAGAGTATACAAATAACTTAAAAAACTTAACACTAAAAGACAAATAACCCAATCAAGAAATGGACAATTGAACTAAATAGACACTTCATAAAAGAAGAAATGCAAATGGCAAATAAATGCATGAAAAAATGGTCAACATCATTGTCAAACAAGGAGATGCAAATCAAAACCACACTGAAATTTCACCTAACCCAATCAGAATAGCAATCATCAAAAAGTCAACCAATAAATGCTGATGAGGATGTGGGGAAATAGGAAGTTTTCTACACTGTGTGCGGGATTGAAAATTAATGTAGCCACTATGGAGACCAGTGTGGAGATTCCTCAGAACACTGGGAATGAATCCTCCATGTGATCCAGCTATACAATTTCTGGATATCTTTCCAAATGGAACTGAAATAAAAATATTATAGTAATACATGCGTATCCATGTTTATAACAGTATAATTCATAATAATCTAATTATGGAACCAACCTAGGTGCCCATTAACAGATGAATGGGTTACAAAATTATGGGACACACAGTAGAATTCTACTCAGCAATAAAGAAAAACAAAATTATGTCATTTGCAAGAAAATGGATGTACTTGGAGAACATTATGGTAAGTGAGATTAGACAGTCACAGAAAGTAAAGGGTCATATATTTTCTCTCATATGTGAAAACAAGAGAGTGGTTAGGATACAAGAGGGACTTTAGGTAATGGAGGAGAAATGCCAGTGGAGCAAGGGAGATGGTCTAGGGGAGGATGGGAGACAGAGAGAATTAATGAAGGAAACACTTCCACAGACATTATATGCGCATGTGAGGATATCATTGTCAATGTCAATACCATGTATGGAGAAGGGCGGAGTAGGTAGGGACTAGGGAAAGTCTACTAAGTGCTATGTGCATGAATGTCACCATCACTGTGAACTATAATATGATGTGAAACTATAATGCACCAATAAAATAAGAAAAATAAAATGATAGATTTAGATGTAAAATTTTAAACTATGACTTACATGTTTTATATTTAATAGGAAATTATTACTTGAGTTTTATTAGAGTAAAAATAAAAGTAAAATGAAAGAATTTATAAACATCTGATAATTATTTATATACATGTAATTAATTTGTGCAATATATACATATATATTTAGGTTGCCTAGTAGCCTCACATGTGGAACCTTACTATGTTGCAGAATGTCTTACCTTAATAAACTTGTTTTACTCAAGATTTTTCAGAGAAACAGAACTAATAATGTATATAGAGATATGTGAGAGTATGGAAATTTGTTCACAAAACTATGGAGGCTGAGAATCCCCACCATCTGCCATCTGCAAGCTGAAGAATCAAGAAATTCAGGGATGCTAGTCCTTCTAGTCTGAGGCCTGATAACAGAAGCAATATGCCACAGGGTAGGTGAAGTATTGATGTCTCCGCTCAAGAATAGAAAATGATAGCAAGGTGTAGTGGCACATGCTCGTATCCCAGTACTTGGGAGACTGACACAGGAGGATTACAGGTTTCAGACCAGTATGTAGTACTTTAGTGCGACCCTGTTTCAATGTAAAAATAAAATAAAATATAAAAAAGTATGGTTGAGGTATAGTTCCCCAGTACCAAGTAAAAAAAAATGGAGAGAATAAATTCTTTCCTCTTCTACCCTTTTGTTCCAGTGGGACCCTTGATGAAATGGATGCCCCTCACATCAGTGAACATAGATCCTTACTCAGTCTACTAATTCAACTGCTATTAATTTCAGAAATTATTCTCATATACATACCTAGAAATAATTGTGTATGTGTGTGTATGTGTGTGTGTGTGTGTGTGTGTGTGTGTTAATGAGGATTGAACCCAGGGGTGTTCTACTCTGAGTTACACATCCAGTCCCACCGTATTTTTTATTTTGAAACAGAATCTTGCTAAATTGCTGCGGCTGGCCTTGAATCTGTGATCCACTTGTCTTAGCCTCCCAAATACTGGGATTATAGGCATGTGTCCCCATGCTTGTCTTAGAAATAATGTTTTACTAGCTACTTGAATGGTCCTTAATCCAGTTGACACTTAAAATCAGCCATCACAAGCCCTGAAAAATACCAAAATAACGTCTTTATATAAAAATTATGTAAATTATTGTTGTAACACTTTGAATGGAGAACTACAAAGTCAAAAATGGGAATACAAGATGTTTTCAGGGCCAAAGTTTCAAAGTCAGGTATGGCAGAAAACTCCTGAGACAGTCATAGTTGACCTTGTCCAAAAACATAAGCATGCAGTGCACAGTTGTATACATATGTATAGTTATTTTAACATGAAATGTAAATATTTGTGCTTTTGAAATTGTATATTATTATTCTCTTCTTTTACATAAATTATGGTATTTAAACTGAGTAAAAACAGCAAAGCAGTTAACAGTGGAAATTGCTAGTGATAACTACTAGGACTATTTAAAAATATTTATGAGAAATAAAATAGATTCATAATGTTTCTTTTTGTCTTCTGATAAAAATCTTAATAATTTTAAAAACATATATTTAGCTGCATAGGCTGTATTATTGTGAATCTTAAAAATACATCATAAAATTTTTTAAGAAGGAAAATATAAATATAATAAAGTTAATTAAACAGATATTGCCTATTTTAAATTTTAAGTGAGTTTCTTATTTGATACGATAGAATGTTTTTTGTTGTCTGATTCCCTTTCCTGTGCAACTCTGAAAATATACTTCCCTGCCACCATTAGAATATTCATTTAGAAAAGCCGGGCGTGGTGGCGCATGCTTATAATCCCAGCATTTGGGAGGCTGAGACCTGAGGATCCGGGTTCCCGGGCAGCCTCAGCTACCTAGTGAGGCACTCCGCAACTTAGTGAGACTTGGTTTCAAAATAAAGAATTAAAAAATAGGGTTGGGGGTGGAGCTCAGAGGTAGAATGTCCCTGAGTTCAATCCCCAGTACCACAAAAAAAAAAAAAAAAGAATATTCATTTAGAAGATGGTGGGAATG
This sequence comes from Graphiurus murinus, assembly GCA_004027655.1. Classification (NCBI taxonomy): domain Eukaryota; kingdom Metazoa; phylum Chordata; class Mammalia; order Rodentia; family Gliridae; genus Graphiurus; species Graphiurus murinus. The sequence continues at coordinate 75,801 of PVLC010001430.1, forward strand.
GAAGATAGCATCTGAGTGAAACACCTCTCCTCAGGCACTGTGAGCTTGAATCAAATCTGCAATAAAAACAGCTTATTGATAGAAGAAAAAAAGCAACAAAAAAGCTAAATTTGAACTACAACTAAAGAGACCCCAGAAAGCCAACCAGGGAGAGCAAAGGAGCACAACCATGTGGCAGCAGTGCCAAGCTGCAGAGCCATGGTGACTGTTAAGCCGCAGCCTCCCATGGGGGTCTACTACTACTACTGCTGCAGACCCAGCGACCAGACATGGAGTAAGTGACTCCAGAACTTCACACCCTAACCAGGCGGAGCATCCCCACACTTTCCACAGTGACTGGAAGGCGTGGTACAACTAGCCTAAGCCCCTGCGGGACCACCCTAGCTCATCTCTCCCTCCAGAGCTGGAGCAGTGATCAACTGCACCATATAGCTTGAATCAAAACTGCTGCAAATGCAGCTTCTTGATGGAAGAAAAGAAAAGCAAAGTAGCAAAAAATAGTGAATAAAGCAACAAAAGCAGCTGAAGAGAACCCCGGGAGAACAAGGGAGCCGGCATGCACCGCAAACTGGTGGCCGTCATTTGGTGAGTCACCATTTTCCCAGCCACCATTTTGCCAGCTACCCAGACCTTCATTGACCTCCTGTGCCCCCAGCAACCAGAAGTGGAGTAAGCAACTACTACGGAACTCCACACCATAATCAGGTGGCATATCCCCACAGGATCCACAGCAATCAAGAAGACCTGGGACAACCATCTTAAGTCTGCACCAAAGTCACCCAGCTCACCCCTCCCAGTGGAGCAAGAGCAGCAGGTATCTTTAAGTTAAATTGCACCCCCAGGGTGTGGGGATACCTATACAAAGGACAGACTCAGTCACCCACTTTCTCACGATTAGATAGGAACAGAAGTGCGGGAAGTACCCAGTGCCCACAGGGTATAGAGACATTCCAGGCACACTGAAAATGCCTAGCATTTAGACTGCACTCCCACCACCAGCAAAGGAAGAGAGAGAGAGATGCAGACAGTCCCTGCGGAGAGCTCAGAGACACAAGCTTGCAGTGGGAGAGGCATCAGTGGAACCCCCTGCCTGCAATGACAGAGCAAATAAAAATGCCAGAGACACACTTGAAAATGTAAGCTCTCTACTTACAAACTAGAAGGGTTTTTGTTTTTGTTTCTTGTTGCTTTTTAGTTTTTAGGTTTTTTTTTCCCCTTTGGTGTTATGTTTTATCTGTTTATACTCTGTTTTAGTTTTGTATTGCCTTGATTTATTTATGTTTGTTTGGATGATTGATTGCTTTGTTATTTCTTGCTTAGATTGTTGAATCTCTTTGTTATCCCTCTTAGAAGCTTCCCTCCCTCTCTCCGTCTATATTCTTCTCCTCAACACTTTTCCTCCTCTCTTTTCTTTTTCCTTTTCTCCCTGTCTCATATCAAGACCATCTCATACTACCACACTCAAAACTCTACACTGACTACCAAAATCCCTGACATATCTACTATCTCTAATCTATACAATATATCACCTCAACACACTCAACCTCTTATCCCGCTGGACCATACCCTCTATTTTACCCTACTCTTGCATTCATCAAGGCGACTTCTCACCCAACCCTTACCACTGAACACATCCTGTCCCTGTAATACCAGCAGACACCTCTAACCCCCCCACTGCAGAGATTGGATGAGAAAACTTGCAAGAGCAGCAAAGATATAAATTTAAGAACAAGGGAACCATGGGAAGGAAAAATAAGAAAGGAACAATGAACCACCACAACCGGTCAATAACAGATCTCACCAACCCAGAATGGCAGAGATTACCAGAAGAAAAATTCAGATCTTTAATAATAGAAACAATAAAGGATTTTTGAAAGAATTTAGGGAGAGTTGGAAAGAAATAAAGGAAAAAATAAAGTATCTGACGCCCTGAACAGGAACCAAAGAGAAGCACTGAAGGAAGTGAAAGATTCAATAACTGAAGTGAAGGCATCAATACAAACTATAAACAGTAGATTAAACCACAGGGAAAATATAATATCACTCTTAGAAGATGACCTTTCCAAAAATGAATCCATAGTACATAATCTAGAAAAAAAAATTGACAGTATGAATTGGACATCGATGAGACCTGGGCCAATTTTAAAAGAGCTAACCTAAGAATAATAGGCATAGAAGAGGGATTAGAAGTTGAAACTTAGGGAATAAACAATCTTTTCAAAGAAGTAATATCAGAGAATTTCCAAACATAGAAAGAAATGTTGACATGCATACAGGAAACATACAGAACTCCCTCAAGACAAGACCAAAGAGGTTCACCATGCCACATAATAATCAAGTTGACTAATATAGAGGCTAAGGAGAGAATTCTAAAGGCAACAAAAGTAAAAAGTAAAGTGATGTTTAGAGGAAAACCAATTAGAATCACTCCAGACCTCCCAAATCAAGTCATAAAAGCCAAGAGGGGATGGAGTAACATATTCCAAACTCTGAAAGAAAATAACTTGCAGTCAAGATTCTCATACCAGGCAAAATTCTCTCTCAAAATTGACAGGGATATAAAAATCTTCCATGACAAACAGAATCTGAAAGAATTTATGTCTTCCAAACCAACACTAGAGAAAATACTCAAAGAGATTAACTACAAAGAAGAACTAACAAGTAAATGTCAGAACCAGAGAAACAATAATTACCAGGAAGCAAACAACTAAGCAAAGAAGAATCAACACCACCAAAAACAGAAGTCAAAACTCAAAATGTTAGGAATTAAAAATCATCTCTCAATAATGGCACTTATTATAAATGGTCTCAATTCCCAATAAAAAGGCACAAGGCAGCAAAATGAATTAAAACACAGAATCCATCTATATGCTGCTTGCAGGAAGCACATCTTACAAGCAAAGATGCCCAAAAGCTAAAGGTGAGGGGCTGGAGTAAGGTAATTCATGGCAATGGAACCCAAAGACAAGCAGGAGTAGTGATCATGAAATCAGATAAATTAGACTTCAAGCCTAAGCTTATCAGAAGAGACAAAGCAGGTCATTTTTTTACTAGTAAAAGGAACAATCTAGCCAGAGGAAATAACAATTATCAACATCTATGCCCCAAACATAGGTGCAGCCACTTTCATAAAACAAACTATGTATGATATAAAGACACACATAGAACCCAATACACTAACACTGGGAGACTTCAATACTCCTTTCACACCTCAAGACTGATCTTCTAAACAAAAGGTCAGTAGAGAGACCTCAAACCTAAAGAATACCATAAACCAAATGGACCTATTAGACACATATAGACTCTTTCACCCAACTACAGCTGAATTCACATTTTCTCAGCAGCCTATGGAACCTTCTCCAAAATAGACCACATTCTGGGCCACAAAATGAGCACTGGCAAATTCACAAAATGTAACATAATTCCCTGCATCTTTTCAAACCACAATGGAATGAAACTAGAAATAAACTCTAAGAAGCCCCAGAATAACCATGTAAACGCATGGAGACTGAACACCACACTCCTGAATGAGGAATGAACGATAGAAGAAGTAAGGGGAGAAATTAAAAAATTCTAGAAACCAATGAAAACAGAGACACAACATATCAAATCATTTAGAACACTTTGAAGGCAGTACTAAGAGGCAAATTTATAGCACTGAGTGCCCACATAAGAAGAACAGAAAATCACCAGATATATAACCTAATGACATAGCTCAAAGCACTCAAAAAAAAAAAGAACAGTCCAACCCCAAAGCTAGTAGAAGACAGGAAATTATGAAAATCAGTGCAGAAATTAATGAAGTAGAGAATAAAAAGATAATACAGAAAATCAACAAAACCAAAAACTGGTTTCTTGAAAAAATAAACAAGATAGATAAACCATTGGCCAACCTAACCAAAAGAAAGAGAGAATCAACCCAAATCACCAAAATAAGAGATGAAAAAAGGGATATTACTACCGACACTATGGAAATACAGAGGATCATCAGAAACTATTTTGAAAAATTATACTCCAACAAAATGGAAAATCTAGAAGAAATTGAGAAATTTCTAGACACATATAACCTTCCTAAATTGAGTCAAGAAGATATAGAAAACTTATACCGACCAATCGCAATAAAGAGATAGAAATAGCAATAAAAAGTTTACTATCAAACAAAAGCCCAAGGCCAGATAGTTTTCCAAGTGAGTCTTATAAAACATATATAGAAGAGCTAATTCCCATACTCCTCAAACTATTCCATGAAATAGAAAGAAATAAGACCCTCCCAAACACATTCTATGAAGCCAACATCACATTAATATCAAAGCCAAATAAAGACAGCTCAAGAAAAGAAAACTATAGGCCTATATCATTGATGAAATTAGATGCAAAACTGCTAAACAAAATACTAGCATTGTGCATTCAAAACCACATCAAGAAAATTATACACCACGACTAAGTCGAGTTCATCCCAGGAATGCAAGGCTGGTTCAACATACAAAAAACAATCCATGTAATTCACCACATAAACAGAATCCAAGACAAAAATCACAGGATTATCTCAATTGAGACTGAAAAAGCATTTGACAAGATCCAACACCCATTCATGCTAAACGCACTTCAGAGACTCGGAATAGAAGGGACATACATCAACATCATAAAGGCAGTATACAATAGGCCCAGAGCCAACATCATATTAAATGGAGAAAAACTGCAAGAGTTTCCACTAAAAACAGGAAAAAGACAAGGATGTTAATTTTAACCTCATCTGTTCAATATAGGACTTGAGACTCTAGCCAGAGCAATAAGGCAAGAGAAGGAAATCAAAAGGGTAAAAGTAGGGAAAGAAGAGCTAAAACTATCCCTTTTTGCAATTGGCAATACAAGCAGAGTGGAGTGTCCTATAATTCCACTATATGGGAGTCTGAGAAAGGAGAATTACAGGTTCAAAGCCAGCTTCAGAAATTTAGCAAGACTCTCATCAACCTAGTGAAACCCTTTTTCAAAATAAAAAATGAAATAAGGCTTGAGTTGCAGCTTGGAGGTAAAATTCCTTTGGGTTCAATATCTACTACCAAATAAATATAGTCTCACATCATAAGGTAATGGTGACAACATACATGAACACAGCATTTGGCACATTTCCCCCAGTTCTGTCCTCCTCCCGCCTCCCCATACACGGTATTGGGATTGGCATTGGTATCCTCATATATATATATATATATGATATCAATGGAAGTGATTCCTTCATTAATTTTTCCTCCTTCTCCCCTTCCCTTAGACCACCTCCCTGGTTTCACTGAATTTCTCCTCCATTATCTGGAGTCATTCTGCTATCCCAATTACTCCCTACTTTCCACATATGAGAGAAAACATATGACTCTAAACTTTCCATGACTAGCTAATCTCACCTAACATAATGTTCTTCAGGTCCATTCATTTTCCTGCAAATGACATAATTTTGTTCTTTTTTGTTAGAATTGCATTGTGTGCATATCCCATAATTTTGTAATCCATTCATCTCTTGATGGATACCAAGGCTGTTTCCATAATTTGGCTATTATTCTACTATAAACATAGATGTGCCTGTATTATACTATTCTGGTTCCAGTCCCTTTGGAAAGATACCCAGGAGTGCAATAGCTGGATCACTTAGTGGGCCCATTCCCAATTTTCAGATGAATCTCCACACTGATCTCCATAGTGGCTGTATTAATTTCCAATCCCACAACAATGTAGAAGAGTCCCTATTTCCCCACATCCTTGCCAGCATTTATTGTTGTTTGACTTCTTGATGGTTGCCATTCTGATTGGGATTAGATGGATCTCAGTGTAGTTTTGATATACATCTCCCTGATTGCTAATGATATTGAACATTTTTTTCATGTATGTGTTGGCCATTTGTATTTTATCTTTTGCAAAATGTCTACTTAGTTTAATTTCCCATTTCTTGATTGGGTTAATTTTTTCGTGTTATTACTTTTAAGTGATTAAAAAATTGGTAAAGCTGAATATAATTTTATTTTTTAAATTTATTTTTACAATAAATTTATTTACCTTTTAAATAAATTTAAAAAATAAAATTCACTTTGCTTTGAAATTATGCTCTCATAGAGCCCACATTAAACTGATCCCTATGTCAGGTTCATCTGATAGCATTAAGGTAAATATTAAGAAAATTATTAAGCATGGATGAAATCTTTATGATATTTCCAGAAATAATAGGTCTTTAAACATGTAGGAATTCATCCTTATCTCTAAAAATGTCCATTCTTTTCTCTAATATATAGGATTATTTTAATAGAGCAGCTGTGGATAAACTCATCCTATAGACTCTTCATGTGTAAAATGCCCTCATTTTTAAACACTCCAGAATGCCATTGACATTCAGTCATCCAAAGGTGCCATGTGACATTTAAATGGCTATTATCAATCAATAATTCTGATTGTACTACAAAGACGTTTACTACATATAAGGGAAGAAATGTTGACAGAAGACATTTGGAGAAAAGAAAACTATTTCATGTTTAAGGACACAATTACATACATATATGTAGCTTTTCTTTGTTCCAGGCCTTATTTGAATCCTATTGTTAGGTATTGATTTCTGTAACTATGTATCTTTTTAAAAAGACTAGAGCACATAGTTACTATTTTAGATTATATCAAGTCAATTTTTACAGTTTCTGATTTTAAAAATTTAAAAAATTATAGATTTCAAAAGGCATAGATGACATGCTAATTCCATTCCTTTATAACAAATAAAGTACACTTTCACTATTGTTATTTTTAAGTTCTTTAAATATGTGTAGTCATCTTTATTTGTATAAGGAAAGTTGGTGTTATAGAAATGAAAAATGATGTGTACAAAGTCACATCATTTTCAAGTATCACATGGCCAATGTATTCATTAATGATTGTGTGAGTACTTAAATGCCAGGCACTTTTCTAGGGGCTACATAAAGGTGGCCAACAAACTGGTTTTGGTGGGGTACATTTGTAACCAGTATATGGGAAGCTAAGACAGGAGGATCACAAGCTTGAGTCCAGTATGTGGTAATTTAGGGAGACTCTGCTGCAAAATGAATGAATGAATGAATAAATAAATAAATAAATAAGCTGAGAGTGTATCTCAGAGAGAGAATACGCCTTGCTTTAATCCCCAGTACCACAAACAAACAACAAAAAAAGTGTTCATCAAAATAGGAAATATCCACACCTTCATAAAATTTTCATTATGGGGAAAAAATCATAGTAACCAGCATCAGATTATAAATAAATTATTTATTTAATAAGTATTTAATATTTTTAGTTATATGTTAGTAAAGTTAATGGAACAATATAATAAAAATTGGAAGCTATGTTATACTAAATTACTTATTTCTTGGTACTTGGGATTGAATTTAGGTGCATTCAATTACAGAGCTACACTTCCAGCCCTGTTAATTTTAATTTTTATTATTATTTTGTTAGTATTGAGGATTGAACCCAGGGAAATTCTACCTCTAAATTATACCTTCCAGCCCTTTTTATTTGTTTATTTTTTGAAGTTTGAAACAGTCTTACTAAATTGCTAAGGCTCATACTGGGATTATAGGCATGAACAATCACAACTGTCTTGTTTGCTTATTTATTGTTTATTTAATTATTTATTTATTGTGGTGCAGAGAATTGAACTCAAGGACATTCTACTTCTGACTACACCCCCAGCCCAATTTTTATTTTTATTTTATTTTTATTTTTCTACAGTATTGGGAATTGAGCTCAGGGGCATTCTACCACTGAGCTATACCTTCAGCTCTATTTTTTAATTTTTACTTGAAACAGGGTCTCACTAAGTTGCAGAGCACCCCACTAAGTAGTGGCAGCTGGCTGCAAATCTGCAATCCTCCTGCTTCAGTCTCCCAAATACTGGAGTTACAAGCAGACACCACCACACCTAGCCTTTTTTATTTTTAATTGTGAATCAATGTCTTGTTAAATTGTTGAAGCAATTGAACCTATGATCCTCCTGTCTCAGCTTCCCAAGTACTGGCATAACGAGCATTTGTCACTATGTCTGGCTCCATTGTTTTTGAAATAAGGACACATTCAGTTCCTGAGGTTCTTGCTAAATTGCTGAGGCTGACCTCAAACCTGTAACCCTTCTGTTATAGTCTTCCAATTACTGGGATTACAGATATTTGCCACTGTGTATATTTTTCATTGGGTTATTTAAAAAAACCTTTCTTTGTAGATGGTGCAGTCTAACATTTTACCTAAGACCTCAGTGAAATATAAAGATGCAGGCACAATATCTGGGAGTAAGATTTCATGACAGAAAGAATATCCTTGGCAAGTTCAAAGGAAAAATATAGCATGTCTGTGGCTGGAGAAAATTGAGCAAGAGAATGAAAGAAGAGCAACTGAACCCTGATTGATACACCAAAGACTTGTATATGAGATTTCTTCCAACTTTCTCCCCCTCCATTAGCAGTATGCACTGATTAACTATAGCTTACTCTTAGCATAAAAATTAATAAAAGTGTCTGTGAAGAATTTTTTTCATGTTCTTATCTTTTCTTTGTTTTTATTAAATTGTTGTTCCAATTGCTGTAATGAAATACTCAAGGTTTTCTATGTTTATCTAAATTAAATAAGAGACCAAAAGCCAAAGATGAATGAAGAGAAACCCATTAGTCAGGAGCACTGATAATTAAATTCTAAGTCAAGAATGCAGAACTTCTATTTGCCTCATCAGTATGATATATGGGTCTCACCAAGACAGAGCAGGCACAAAATATTTGTAAGGAAAGTCTAATTTTCTTAATCATATAAAAGGCAGTCATAATTAATATTGTGGATAAGATATAGAAAATATTACACTTGGTTGGTAAATAGATTAACACTTTATTTTTCCAGTAAGATGATTTTTCAAAGTAATACTTAAAGCACAAAAAGTTTATTGTAAAATCATATGCATCCTCTCCTTGAAAAATTCTCTCCTCAGTGAAAGCATAGTTCTTATAAGTATTACTGAAGAGCAATAGCAATTCAATAAACCATGCATGCCTGAAGTTTCTAATTTGATAAGTACTGACATATCAATACACTAGGAAAGTAAGAAAATCAATATATCAATCACTCAAAAAGATTTCTTTGGGTGTCATCATAATCCTTAACTTCACACCCTTACAAATACTCCAGTCTGCTTCCCCAGGCCAACACTGTTCAGGTGTCTAGTTAAACACAATGCTTGATGAAATAATTATTTCATAAATAGCAGTAAACAGAAGTGATAGGAAATAGTGTTTTTTCCAAATACAAATATTTTCCCTAGTGTGTTACTTATATAAATTTGTACAAACTATGATATAAATACATGTTTTAAATGTATAAGGGGTTATAGGCATAGAATAGTGATAGAACAATTGTCTAGCTTATATGAGGCCTTGGGTTTGATCCCCAGCAACCAAGAAAAAAAAGCAAGAAATCAAGTATAAATTTATGAAAATGGAAAGCTGGAGTACTACTTCATTGTCTAACTTCAAGAACTGTTATAGAGCCAAGATTATTTAAACAGTGTACTATTGGTGAATGATATACTCATAATTCAATGGAGAAGAAAAGAAACTAGTAATAAACTTGTGCATAAATTTTTATAAAAGTTAACAAGTCAAAAGTAAAGAAAAAGTATATGCTTAAAAATTAATCACAAAAAACTTGGCTAACTCTATGGAATTTTTAAATAAACATCAGTTGTTACTTCAAATTATTAAAAAATCAACAAACATTAAAAAATCATCAAACATTAAAAAACATCAAGAAAATATTCATAAATTTGAAGGTTTTTTTCATTTTCCTAAAAATGCAAAAATAAAGAAAAAACACATTGGTGTTATAAATTATTTAAAATTTTACTGATATTTTTGGTACTGGAGATTGAACCCAGAAGCATTCTACCTACTAGTTGCACCCTTGTATTTTTTATTTTTGAAACAGGGTCTCAATAAGTTGCTGAAGCTGATTTTGAACCTCTGACCTTTCTGCCTCAGGTTCCCAAGAACTTGGATTAGAGGTGTGTGCCACCACACTGGTTTAAAATAAAAAATATTATATATAATATATATCAAATATCAATTATACATACTTAATTATATCAATTATATATACTTAGCACCTTGTGAACATTACTGATATAAAGATATATAATATATATTACTAATATAAAGATAAACATATATTAATCCATATATATTGTTATATACTAGTCATTTTTATGCCAGGCAATGTAGCACAAGACTGCAATGCCAGTACTTGGGGACCCGAGACAGAAGGATCACAGATTCAAGGCCAGTCTCAGCAATTTAGTGATGCCTCCCACAATTCTGTTTAAATTATGTTATTTGAAAACATATATCTAATAAAGACCTATAATCATATACTAATAATAACCTTATTCAGAATACCATAAAATTTAAAACACCTTAAATAAGTACGAATAGATTCATAAATAAATATAAAATAAATAATGGAATAAATTTTGTGGTTATCATAGAAACTAATAAAATGATATGAATAAAAGATATTTTATTACTGATGTAATAATAATAGAACAATGTCAGCAACATTCAACCTATGTATAAATTCTCTATTTTTTGTGTAAAGTTTGAACATTGTGTTTTATTAGCAAACAGCAAGCAAGTAGATCAGACCTACAAAAACTGAATAAAAATATGAACTGCTGCTCAACATAATTTGAGTTGGACTTAGAATATTATCTGCTAAGTCAAAGCAATCTATGCTCTTTAAAAGATTAAAACTATTAGTAATTCTACAATATACCTGTTTTATTACAATGTTACAGTTATTATCTAAACTTCCAATCCCATGAAGCAACATCACAAAAAATATTCAGATAGAAAAATTGAACATGAGAAATCTTAGCAGAAAATAATTTTAAACTAGTTGTTGACTATGGTCAATACTGTAAAGTAAAATGTGATGAAAATAAATAAGAGGATGAAAATTTACATGGAGAAGTAGAAACTATAAAGTTGAACTAATCAGAAATTTTAATACTAGAAAATAAAACATTGAAATAAAGAAACACTGTACTGTCAGTTGTAGGCAGATTAATTTTTCATTTTCCCTCCACCAAAATAATTTTAAATTTTAATACTGGAACCTGTGGATATGTTAGCTTACATGGAAAGAGGGATTTTACAAATACGATTATGGTCCTAAGTATGATTAAAGTTATTAAATTGTAACCCACAAATCAACACTTATAATAGATCACATGCAGAAACTTTCTTCTAATACTCACCAACATTTTCTATTTTAAGTTATACATTTTCTATGTATAACTTAAAATAAACTTTGCTACATAGTTTGCAGGACTCAATGCAAAATGAGTCTGTTTTTTTTTTTCAAAATTATTAAAAACTCCACAATGATATCAGTATGGCATTAAATCAAGTGCAAATCCTTCCAAGATACAGAGGCCTTTGGAATCCATCGACCAATCAAATGCATGTGAAACTGATATAGACAGAAAGATTTTTTTCACATCTCGTCCTTATCACTGAGCATGTATTTCTAAAGCTTCTCTGGAAGTTCCATGGGTAAGATCAACATTATCTATGTTTTTATCCACAATTTTTATTTCAGTAATCAAAGTGTAGTGGCAAGACTGGAAAGAGGCATGGGGAGCAGGTAAAAATCAGGTTTATGGTACTTAGCTAGATTCAATGGTCATTTTCTCCTCAGCATACATCAGAATTCACCTAAGTGCACTTTTCTAAATTTTGTGACTGCATCCACATGAAGACCTTTTAGTTTTCTTTCCACACCAGACTACAACCAAGTGAAAAGTGAAAACATTGCTTAAACTGAACTTGAGATCAACATTTAATTTCAAGAGCAGAGGAAGGCAAAAGGAAGGGAAACATGGTAAAAGATTAGAAGATTGCCACAGTAATTTAAAAGTCAGAAGTTCTGTAAATTGTCATTTAAACTTATGAGAAAAAGAATTTCAAGTAATTATCCAGTGGTTCATGTGGACAAATAGAGTTGTATGAATTTATGCTGAAAGGAAGGTAATTTTTTCTATAAGTGACAAGTAATGCTGCACTACTACTGATGAAGAATTCAAACAAAATTACTTGAATAGAGATTTGAAGCTTTTGATTCCTTAAGAAAGATTAAAGATGTGAAGATGATTTGTCCAAATAAAGTGAAAAGAGGGACTATAAAAAGATTATGAAATTATAGATAAGATAAGGTCTATTTTAAGTATAACTGAGAGAAGTGCAAGGTAAAGAACAAAGTGACTATGGTCCAACTCCTGAAGGTCTGGAGATAGGACAGAACTACAAGGAAACCTGAACTCTTTTGTTATTATTACGTTTATTTATTTGTGGCAGTGTGGATCAAGAATCCTGAAACTATGGTAAGCCTATTAATAAACTGGGAAAATAATAAATATTTGTTTTTAGAAGCCAAGGTTTGCAATTAAAAGCAAATATCAGGCAGGAGTATGCAAAAGATGAAATTAAATCTTCTGCTGCAATTAAAGTTATCTGTGAAAATTAAGTATTCTTTTGATATAAATTATTATTTCTGACCTTGTTTTATATACAAATACATATATAAATGTATAAAAATGTTTCTCTCATATGAGAGAGAAGGAGGAATGAAAACAGAGAGAGACTGATAATATCCTGTCTAGGATCTGTATGTATGTGGAGACATATATAGTTATGGTTTTATATATGTAACATATAAATATCATATACATATATGTAAATATCATCTACATATATGTATAAATATCATATACATATATGTAACCATATATGTAACATAGCTATCTATCTACCTATCTATCTATCTATCTATATCTATCTATCTATATTTATATGAGAGTGAGAGAGAGACTGAGACTGATAATATCCTGTCTAGGATATATAGGTATGTGGAAACAGACATGGATTTATCAAGGTATCCTTATTGTTACAATTGTATGCATATGTATTTATTATATATGTATGAGTGTGTATACTTGCATATGCAATTGTATGTTCTCTAGTTCTGTCTGATGAAAGTATTAAAAAATGCAAAGAAACCCTAGTAACAAAGAGCACAACTATTTTCTAGGTATTGTACTCTGATACCATTTTCCACTAACAAGAGTAAAATCACAAATGTGGTGTTGCATGCCTCTGATGCCAGTATTTGGGAGGATGATCACAAGATCAAGGCCAGCCTGAGCAATAAAAAGACTCTAATCAACTTAGTGGGACCTTATTTCAAAATAAAAATTAAAAAGGGCTGGAGGTATAGCCTTGAGGTAGAATGCCCCTGAGTTCCATCCCTACTACCACAAAAGAGAAAAATAAATAAATAAAAAGAATAAGATTTCCTTGGAGAAACTGTTGACTTCAGGACCTGTAGGAATGGTATAATAAGTATATTGAATATATTGCTTTGCCAGAATGTAAGGAGAGAACAACACACTACACTGGCAAGTGGGATTCAAACACAACAAAATACAGCAAATGATACAGCACAGGAAGCATCATCCTTCATTCCATAGCCTAGATATTTCCTTCTTCATTTGGAGAAAAAAGGAAGGTCATCTTTGTAAATGACTTGTTACCCTCAAGCAGTACTAAGCAGGGACCCAAGGGAGCCCCAGTGGCACCAGGTAAAGCAAGTGAACTAACATAACACCAAAATTTAAAACTAAACAGGCCTTGAAATTAGAATCCACAAAACCCAATATGGCTCTTGTGCTAAATGTAAAAAGGGTTACTTCTTGCTAGAATAAAATATTTAAATAAGATCACGAGTGTCTTAATACATAGAAAAAAACCATATCTTTTTAAATTAATTGGTGCATTGTAATCATACATCTTTGTTAGATACAAGCTAATAAAGGCATATATGCACACCTTTCTCATTTAACCCCTTCTCCACTTCCCATCCCACTCCCTCCTCCTCCCTCCTTCTCAAGTTCACTTTAGAGATTGACTCTGATATATTTGTGAAAATACATCATGTGTATTAGGGTGACCCCCCCATCCATCTCCTTCGGTTAAGTCAAGGTTTCTCCTTTTTCATCTGGAGTCCTTCTTATGCCCCATCTTCTCCCTAGCATCTACATATTAGGGAGAACATATGCATTTTTACTCTTTGTGACTGACTAATGTCACTTAACATAATGTTTTCCAGTTCCATACACTTTCCTGCAAATAACATGATTTTGTTCTTCTTTATGGCTGAGTAAAATTCCATTATGTACATATCCCATAGTTTTATAATCGATTCATCTCTTGATGGACATATTGGTTGTTTCCATAGTTTGGCAATTGTGCATTGTGCAGCTATAAACATAGATACACATGTGTTGCTCTGATAGTTTGGTTTCCATTCTTTTGGGTAGATACCCAGAAGTGGTATTGCTGGACCATAAGGCAGTTTCATTCCCATTCATCTGAGGATCCTACATACTGTTTTCCAAAGTGGTTGCACTAATTCGCAATCCCACCAACAATATATTAGGGTTCCCACTTCTCCACACCCTCACCAACATTTATTGTTGTTCATTTTTTTATGATTGCCATTCTGATTGGAGTTAGGTGAAATCTCAAGGTAGTTTTGATTTGCATCTCTCTGAGTGATAAATGATGTGGAATATTTCCTCATACATTTATTGGCCATTTGTATTTCTTCTTTTGTGAAGTGTCTATTTAGTTCCTTTGCCCATTTTTTGATTGGGTTATTTGTTTTCTTAGCTGTGAGTTTCTTGAGTTCTCTGTATATCCTAGATATTAGACCTCTATCTGAAGAGTAGCTGGCAAAAAATTTCTCCCACTCTGTGGGCTCTCTGTTGAGGTTCTTGACAGTTTCCTTTGCTGCACAGAAGCTCTTCAGTTTAATGCAATCCCATGTATTGATCTTCCTTTGAGCTGCTTGTGCTTTGGAGGTCCTGTTAAGAAAGTTTTTACCTGTGCCTCTGTGTTGTAGTGTTGGTCCTATGCCCTCTTCAAGTAGCTGCAAGGTCTCTGGCCTGACTTCCAGGTCTTTGATCCACCTTGAGTTGACTCTTGTGCAGGGTGAGAAAGTGGGGTTTATTTCTATTTTCCTGCATATGGTTAACCAGTTTTGCCAACACCATTTGTTAAAGAAATTTCCAGTGTATACACTGGAATATATACTTTTTCCAGTGTATATTTTGGACTCCTTTGTCAAATATCAGTTGACTGTAAGTCTGTGGGTCTGTTTCTGAGTCTTCTATTCTGCTCCATTGGTCTATGTATCTATTTTTGTGTCAATACCATGCTGTTTTTATTACTGTGGCTTTGTAGTAGAGTTTGAAATTAGGTATTGCAATACCTCCTGCATGGTTCTTGTTGCTAATAACTACTTTGGCTATCCTCAGCTTTTTGTTTTTCCATATGAATCTAAGGACTGATTTTTCTATGTCTGTGAGAAGTGACCTTGGTAATTTCATGGGTATTGTATTGAATCTGTAGATCGTTTTTGGGAGGATGGCCATTTTGATTTATTTATTCTGCCTATCCAAGAGCATGGAAGATCTTTCCATCTTCTAAGGTCTTCATTAATTTCTTTTTTCAAATTTTTATAGTTTTCCTTATAGAGGTCTTTTACCTCTTTGATTAGGTTTATCATTTAGTATTTTATTTTTTGGGTGCTATTGCGAGTGGAATTGTTTTTTGAGTTTCTTTTTCAGTGGATTTATGGTTGGCATATAGGAAAGCTTCTGATTTTTTAAGATTGATTTTGTATCCAGACACATTGTTGAATTTGTTGATCAGTTCTATACTTTTTTTAGTTGAGTTTGTTTGGTCTTCTTAGTATAGTATCATGTCATTTGAAAAAAGGGATAGTTTTAGTTCTTCTTTCCCTATTTTTACCCTTTTGATTTCCTTCTCTTGCCTTATTGCTCTGGCTAGAGTCTCATGTACTATGTATCTGTGTTTATAGCTGCACAAATCACAATTGCCAAACTATGGAAACAGCCAATACGTCCATCACAGATGAACTGATTATAAAACTATGGGATATGTACATAATGGAATTTTACTCAGCCATAAATAAGAACAAAGTGTGTTGATCTCTCCTTACATTCTGGCAAAGCAATATATTCAATATACTTATTATACCAATCCTACTGGTCCTGAAATCAACAGTTTCTCCAAGGAAATATTATTATTTTAATTTATTTTTCTATTTTGTGGTAGTAGGGATGGAACTCAGGGGCATTCTACCTCAAGGCTATACCTCCAGCCCTTTTTAATTTTTATTTTGAAATAAGGTCTCACTAAGTTGATTAGAGTCTTTTTATTGCTCAGGCTGACCTTGAAGTACAGCTGAACAGAACCCAGAAAGCAGATGAGGGAGAGCAAAGGAGTCATGCCCATGGCAAGGCACACACTGCAGAGAGGCAGCCACCATTGATCTTGGAGCCCAGTACAGGGTCTCCTAACCTTGAAACATCTAAATGCCTCCTGCCTACCCAGCAAGCAGAGGTGAAGTAAGCTACTCCAGATCTCCACACCCTAATCAGGCGGCATATCCCCACATGATCAACAGTGACCAGAATGCTTGGGATGACCAACTTAATCCTGCAGCAGGGACACCCCAGCTCACCTCTCCCTCCAGAAACAGAGCAGCATTCAATTGTAAGTTAAATGCACTCTCATGGGGGCCTGTGTGCAAAGGACAGACTCAGTCACCCGCCCTCTTAGAGATTGGATAGGAGCAGAAGTGTGGGAGGGGCCCAGAGCACACAGGGCATAGAGACCTTGCAGGAACCCTGGAAAATGCCCATCATTCACACTGCACTCCAGCCACCGGAAAGGCAGAGAGACAGATGCAGACAGGAGCTGTGGGAAGTGCAGAGCCTCTGGATTACACTGGGTCCAGACCTGGTGATGTCCCTCTGCCTACATAGACAACAGTGGCACAGGGAAAGACCCTGTGGAGATCTCAGAGATACAAGCTTGCAGTGGGAGAGGCACCAGTGGAATTCCCTGCCTGCATTGAAGGAGAAAGCAAATAAGAATACCTGAAACATGCTAAAAATCTAATATAGTGAGCAGACATTTAAAAGCTGAAAATATCCACCCAGATCCAAAAGGACTGCAGAGGCCACTTGGCTCTGTACTTACATACTTGCAGGACTGTAGTTTTTTTTTCCTTTTTTGATTCTATTTTTTATTTTTACTGTGTTTTCATTTTGTTTTGCTTTGTTTTATTTATGTTTGTTTGTTTGGATGATTGATTGGTTTTTTAAAATTTTTGTTGTTTGTTGACTCTCTTCCTCATGCCTTTTACAAGTTTCCCTCCCTTTCTCCTATCTATCCTCTTCTTCTCAACATTTTTTTTCTCTTTCCTTTTTCCTTTTTTCCTTGTCTCCTATAAAGACCATACACTATACCTAAGTACTCAACATCGTTTCCAGAATACCCCATATATCCACTATCTCTAATCTTTACCATTTACCACCTCAACACACTTAAACACTTACTCTACTCAACCATATTTTCTACTTTACTCTTGCATTCATCACTGTGGCTTCTCCCCCTCACCCAACCTTCACCACTGAATACAACTCAACATGTCCTTGTATATGCCAGTGGACACCTCTAAATCCCTACTGCAGAGATTGGACTAGAGAGATAAACCACCAGAAAGGATGGCCAAACCCTAAGGATAAACTCACCTCTAATGATAGAAGGAATAGGTCAACATATCCCACATCGAGGCCTAAAAATGCAGAGACCACAAATTATCCTACTCATACCTCTGAGACTAATCCCCATAACAGAATGGTCCCTAGAAGTCAACACCTGAATCCCACCAATGGCATCTTAACAGTGGGTAGAAGAAGCCCTAGAGTAATTGCAACTCAGTTCAAGACACTATTTACAGAGAAAAAATAAAAATAAGAAATCTATACATTGAGAGAAAGCTTGCAAGAGTAGCAAAGACATAAATTTAAGAACAGGGAAACTATGAGGAGGAAAAATAGGAAAGAAATAATGAGTCACCACAATCCCACAATAACAGAACTCACCAACACTGAATGGCAGAGATTATCAGAACAATTTAGATCTTTAATAGTAGAAATGATACGAGATTTCCAAAAGAATGCAGAGACAACTGGAAAGAAATAAAGGAACAAACAAAGAAACTGACGCCCTGAACAAGAATTGAAGGGAAGCCTTGAAGGAAGTGAAAGATGCAATAATTGAAGTGATAGCATCAATACATACTATGAGAAATAGAATATCACTCTTAGAAGATGACCATTCCAAAAATGAATCCAAAGTACATAATTTAGAAAAAAATTCTATGGTATGAATTGGAAATAGATGAGATTTGGGCCATTTTTAAAAGGGCTGACCTAAGAATAATAGGCATAGAAGAGGAATTAGAAGTTGAAACTAATGGAATAAACCATCTTTTCAAAGAAGTAATATCAGAGAATTTTTCAAACATAGAAAGAGAAGTTGACACACAGGTACAGGAAACATATAGAATGCTCTCTAGACAAGACCAAAGAATAGGATCATCATGCCACATAATAATCAAATTGACTAATGTTGAGGTCAAGGAGAGAATCTTAAAGGCAACAAAATAAAAGACCAAGTGACATTTAGAGGCAAACCAGTTAGAATAACTCCAAACCTCCCAAACCAAATCATGAAAGCCAGGAGGAGCTGGAGCAACATATTCCAAGCTCCACAAGAAAATAACTTGCAGCCAAGATTATCCTAGATAGTAAAATTATCTATCAAAATCTATGGGGAAATAAAAACTTTCCATGACAAACTGAAGCTGAAAGAATTTATGTCTTCCAAACCAGCACTAGAGAAAACATTTCTGGGTATCTACCCAAAAGAATGGAAACCAAATTATCAGATCAATGTATGTGTATCTATGTTTATAACTGCACAATTCACATGTATCTATGCTTATAACTGCACAATTCACAACTGCCAAACTATTGAACCAGCCAAGATGTCCATTAACATATGAATGGATTACAGAACTATGGAATATATACACAGTAGATTTTACTTAGCCATAAAGAAGGACAAAATCATGTCATTTGCAGAGAAATGGATGGAACTGGAAAATGTTATGATAAGTAAGATTAATGAGTCATAAAAAGTAAAAAATCATAATATCTCCCTAATATGCAGAAGCTAGGAAGAAAGTGAGACAGAAGAGGGACTCCAGAGGAAGAAAGGGAAGCCTTAGATGAGCAAAGAAGGTGCCTTAATGAAGTCGATGGGGGAATACCCTACTGCACAGCACGTATTTTCACAAACATATCAAAGTCAATCACTAAACTGAACTTGAGAAGGAGAGAGGTTGAGGGTGTGGGGCAGGAATTGGGGAAGGGTTAAATGAGGAATGTGTCCATGTATGTCTTTACCAGCTTGTACCTAACAAAGATGTATGATTACAATGCACCAATAAAATAAAGACATTAATGCTATAATCCATATTTATATAGAATCCCAGAAAGAAAGAAGAAAGAACTTTCAAATGAGGAATAGGTGAAAACTTCCCAAAATACACACAACTGTACATACAAAACACTGAATTCCACACCAAATATACTGAAGGAAATTCACTGACAGACACATCAGAATGAAACTTCTGACAACTATGAAGAATTAAAATATTTTTAAAGAACCCACAAATAATTCATTATCTACAAGAGTCCACCAGTTCTAATGACTGGTGTGTTCATATTTGAATCCATGGAGGCCAGATGAAAGTGTTGCTACATTTTCCAAGAGGTGAACCAAAAGAACTTCCTTACTATATTTGGTACAACTCTACTTCAAGACAAAGAAAAGTTAAAGCATTTGTTACTAGTAAATTTGCCCTTTAAAATGCCTAGAGAGTCAAAGTTTGTGATACATTCCTCTAATCTCAGTACTTGGGAGACTGAGACAGGAGGATCCACAGGTTTTAGGCCAACTTCAGCACCTTACCATGGCCCTCAATGACTTAGGTTCTCAGCAACCCTGTTTCAAAATTAAAAAAATAAAATAAAATAAGGCTAGGTATACACCTTGGAGGTACAATGTTCTTGAGTTCAATTCTTAGCAACACACACACACACACACACACACACGCCTAGAGGACATTCTTCACACAGTAAAAAAGCAAAACATACAAAAACCCTTAGTTCATCAGAAAAGAACAAGGAACAAAGATACAAGCAGAAGTATGGGTAAAACAATGGACTGTTACTTTCTTCATAAATATTTAAAATCATTTGATGATTGAAAGAAAAAATACAATAGTTTACACAGAAGACAATAAATTTTCCCTCAATTTAATTGTGAGGGAAGTAATAGAACCTAAATAGACTTTCCACACTTCACTCAATGTAGAAAGATGTTGATAATAATAAATTTTATAGAGAATGGCAAGATGGTGACTGAGAGAAGCAGCACATCACAGGTACCCAAACTCAAATGCCATGAGATCAGCTTCTTGACAAGAGAAAGAAAAAGTAGTAAAAAATTGAACAAAGCAATGAAAAATTGAACTAGAGCAGAAAAAACCCACAAGATAAGACAGGCAGGGAAGAGCAAAGTGTCCTGTGCATGTGCTGAACCTAGGGAAGGGTGCTGTGCCCAGACTGCTAGCACTATCGCATCTAAAATTTCCCTGAAAAGAAGCCAGTGATTTGATGTGGAATAAGCAGCTGCAGATCCTCCAATCCTAAATAGGTGGCATCGTGCTACATGTTTGACAGATCAAAAAGCCTGGATGCCCAGCAAGAATCTGTGTCTGTAGCAGCTCAGCTCACTCCTCCCTTCAGAGCCATAGACCTGACATGAAGTAAGCCACTCCAGATCCTCTCATCATAAGCATTGACATCTTGAGTTCCACATTCAAAAGAGATCTAGCTGCCTGGACATCTGGCTAGAATCTGTGGCAGCAATGGCTCAGCTTGCCTCTCCCTCCAAAGAGCCAGAGCAGCATAGGACTGTAAGTTAGCAGATGCCCTCAGGGACTAGTGGGGCAAAAGATAGTCTTGCTGGGTCTGAGGTGTTGCAGCCCATCTCTATAGTGGTTGGGCTGGAGCAGAGGTATGGGAGAAGCCTATAGAATGCAGGGTGTAGAATCATTACAGGGTCTTTGGAGGATGCCCTGTGATAACACAGGATACCCACTATTTGTGTAAAAAGAGAGAGAGATGCAGACACAGGCTCTGTGGAAAGTGCAGAACCCAAGGTTTACACTGGGTCTAGCCCCAGTGATACTTATTGCCTGTATAGACAGAGAATGGCATAGGGACAGGCCACGAGGAGAGCTCAGAGACTCAATGTGCAGCAGGAGAGGCAACAGTGACACTTGGTTCCTACACCAACAAAGAAACATCAGTCAAGATCCCAATCACTGTAGGAGACCTAAAAGTGGGTCTACAAACTGACATTACTGCTATAGGTTACTGAGTAAATAAGAACACTTGGGACATGCTCCAAGTATATGCTCCAAGGTTTTCTACTATAGTGGGTAGACATTAAATGGCTGAATATATTGAAGCAGACCCAGTAGGACTGCAGAAGCCAAGTCTGCTCTGAACCTGTATATTTGCATGGTTGTTTTTTGTTTTGTTTAGTTTTTGTTTGTTTTGTTATTTTTATTTGTTTGTTAGCTCTCTTTCCTATCCCTTTTATAAGCTTTTTCACTCTTTTCTACCTACTTTCTTCTCAACTCTTTTTTTCTTTTTTCTATTTCTTTGTCTTATATTAAATCCATTTCATATCACTACACCTAAATACTCTACATTGACTAACAGAACCCTCCTGCATATTCAATATACCATAAATTACCTTATATAATCTATACCACATATTACCTTATATAATAAAACTCTCATTCTACTTGATCATATCCTTTACTTTACCCTCTTCTTTCACCCATCACTCTGGCTCTTACTTTCTCACCCAACTTTCACCATTGAATACAATACAACTTGCCCTTGTATAGGTCAGGCACCTTTAACCCCTATTGCTGAGATTGGATCAGAGTAGTAAAAGGACAGAAAGGACTGCCAGACACAAAGGATAAACTAACCACAGCTGACAGAAGAAATTGCCTAGCACCTCACACTTTGAGGTTTAAAAACACATAGGGCATAAATGGTTCTGGTTATCCCTCTGAGCCAACTCCTATAGCAGAAGTGACAGATGGGACCCTGGACCTTAACACCTGAAACCCATCAATGTCACCATTACAGTGGGCAGAAGGAGCCCAAGAGTAACTGCAACTCAGTACTGATAATCAACAAGTAGAAAAACAGTGGGGTGACACTAGACACAGTTTTCAAGGATGGCCCCAAAGGGTGATAAAAACACAACAGAGAACAGAGAGTAACTATATGGTAGAGGCTATTCAGCTGTAAGGCATACCTAATGGTAAATATCTACCTCCACAATAAGATAGCATTCAGAGTGAGTGAGAAAATAGACATAAGAAACCTATATACTGAGAGAAAGCTAGCAAAAGCAACAAAGATATAAACTTAAGAAACCAGAAACCATGAGAAGAAAGAATAGCAAGAAAACAATGAGCTCCCAAAACCACAATAAAAGAACCCACCAACATGGAATTGTTCATATTACCAGAAGACCAATTCAGATCTTTAATAGTAGAAATAATACAGGATTTCTAAAAAGAATTCAGAAAGAGCCTTACAAAAATAAAGGATCAAATAAAGAATCTGACACCCTGACCAGAAATCAAAAAGATGCCTTGAAGAAAGTGAAGGGTGTAAAGGATGCACTAATGAAAGCGAAGGAACTAATACAAACTATAAACAGTAGACTAGACCACATGGAAAATAGAATATCACTCTTAGAAGATGACCACTCCAAAAATGAATACACAGTATATTATTTAGAAAAAAACAATCCAACAGCATGACTTGAACATTGATGATATCTGGACCAATTTTAAAAGAGCTAACCTAAGGGGAAAAAAGAGTAGAAGTTGGAACCAAAGGAATCAACCATTTTTTCAAAGAAGTAATATCAGAAAAATTTCCAAACATAGAAAAAAAGGTCAACACACAGGTACAGGAGACATATAGAACCCTCTTTAGACAAAATCAAAGAAAAGATTCACTACACCATATAATAATCAAACTTACTAACATAGAGGCAAATGAAAGAATCTTAAAGGTGATGAAAATAAAAGACCAACTGACATCTAGAGGCAAACCAATTAGAATCACTCCAGACCTCCCAAACCAAGTCAGGAAAGCCAAGAGGGCCAGAAGCAACATATTCCAAACTCTGAAACAAAACAACTTGCAGCCAAAATTTTCCTACCCAGCAAAACTATCTCTCAAATTCAATGAGTAAATAAAAATCTTTCATGATAAACAGAAGCTGAAATAATCTATGTCTTTCAAACCAGCACTAGAGAAAATACTAAAAGAGATTAACTACAAAGAAGAACAAATAAACATCAGAACCAAAGAAACAATAATTTCTATTAAGCAAACCATTAAGCAAAGAAGAGCAAACCTACCTCAAACAGAAGTTAAAACTCAAAAGGTTATGAATCTCACTAATAATGCTGAATATAAATGGCTTCAACTCCCCAATAAAAAAGACACAAGGTGGCAAAATGGATTAAAAACCAGAATCCATGTATATGCTGCCTGTTAGAAACACACCTTACAAGTAAAGATATTAAAAAACTAAAGGCAAAGAGCTGTAGCAAGGCAATCCATGCCAATGGAATTTAAAGACAAGCAGGAGTGGCAACTATAATATCAGACAAAGAAGACTTCAAGCCTAAGCTTATTAGAAGAGACAAAGCAAGTCATTTTTTTCTGGTAAAAGGAAAAGTTCAGAAAGAGGAAATAACAATAGTCAACATCTATTCTCCAAACTTAGGTACAACCATTTTTGTAAAACAAATTCTTCATGATATTAAGTCACACATAGATCCCGATACGATAATACTCAGAAACTTCAATAATTCTCTCACACTTCTAGACTGATTTTCTAGGCAAAAGGTCATTAAAGACACCTTGGATCTAAAGAATACCATAAACCAAATGGACCTATTAGACACATCCAGAATACTTCACCCAACTACAGCTGAATTCACTTTTTTTCTCAGCTGCTCTCAGAATCTTCTCCAAAATAGACCACATCCTGGGCCACAAAGTGAGCACTAGCAAATTAAAAAAAACATGACATAATCCCCTGTGTCTTTTAAGACTACAATGCAAAGAAACTAGAAATCAACTATAAGAAGACCCAGATTAACCACATAAACACATGGATGCTGAACATCACACTGATGAATGAGGAATGAGTCATAGAAAAAGTAAGGAGAGAATTTAAGAAATTCCTAGAAAAAAAATGAAAAAAGAAACATAACAAATCAAAACCTCTGGGACACCTTGAAGGCAGTACTAAGAGAAAAATTTATAGCACTGAGTGCCCGCATAAGAGAACAACAACAAAAAAATCACCAAATAAATAACCTAATGACACATCTCAAGGCCCTTGAAAAATGGGAAGTCTAAGACCAAAGCCAGTAGAAGGCAGAAAATTATTAAAATCAGAGCAGAAATCAATGAAGTAGAGAATAAAAATGATACAGAAAATGAAAAAAAAACTAAAAGGTGGTTTCTTGAAAAAATAAACAAGATAGATAAACCACTACCCAACCTAACTAAAAAAGAGAGAGAGAGAGAGAGAATTAGCCCAAATTACCAAAATAAGAAATGAAAAAGATATTACCACCAACAGTGCTGAGATCAAGAGGATCATCAGAAACTACTTTGAAAAACTGTACTCAAACAAAATGGGAAATATAGAAAAATTGACAAATTTCTAGACACATACAACCTTTCTAAATTATAGCAAACTTAAAATGACCAATAGCAATAAAAGAGATAGTAGCAGCAATAAAGAGTTTACCATCAAACAAAAGCCCAGGTCCAGATAGTTTTCCAAGTGAATTTTTAAAAACCTTTATTGAAGAGCTATCCAATACTCCTCAGTCTATTCCATGAAATTGAAAGAAATGGGACTCTTCCAAATACATTCTATGAAGCCAACATCACATTAATAACAAAGCCAAATAAAGACAGCTCAAGAAAGAAAAACTATAGGCCTATATCACTGATGAATTAGATTCAAAACTGCTTAACAGAATACTAGCAATGCACATTCAAAACCACAACCAAGTCAAGTTCATCCCCGGGATGCAAAGCTGGTTCAATATACAAAAAACAATCCATGTAATTCCCCACATAAACAGAATCAAAGACAAAAATCACATGATCATTTCAATTGATGCTGACAAAGCATTTGATAAAATTCAACACCCATTCATGCTAAACGTACTGCAGAGAATTGGAATAGAAGGAACATACCTCAACATCATAAAGAAAACATATAATAGGCTCACAGCCAGCTCTATATTAAATGAGGAAAACCTGCAAGAGTTTCCAGTGAAACCAAGAACAAGATAATGATGTTCATTATCACCACTTCTATTCAATACAATACTTGAGACTCTAGCCAGAGCAATAAGGCAAGAGAAGGAAATCAACGGTATACAAATAGGAAAAGAAAAACTAAAACTATCCCTTTTTTCAGATGACATGATATGTACTATGGAATATGTACAATTA
The DNA here is from genome assembly GCA_004027655.1 of Graphiurus murinus. NCBI lineage: Eukaryota > Metazoa > Chordata > Mammalia > Rodentia > Gliridae > Graphiurus > Graphiurus murinus. Next base: position 101,497 of record PVLC010001430.1, read on the forward strand.
TTTTCAGGGAAAAGAACAGAAGTGGAAAACATTATGCTAAGTGAGATTAATCAGTCACAAAATGTAAAAATATCAGATGTTCTTCCTAATGAGGAAGCTAGGAAAAAAGTAGATCATAGGAGGGACTCTAGACAAAGAAAAAGAAATCTTAGAGAAGCAAAGAATGTGACCTAACTGAAGGTTATGGGGGGAGGAGGAAAATGCCCTAATGTACATGGTGTACATTCACAAACAAATCAAGGAAGGAGGGGAGAGGTAATGGGGTGGGAATTGGGGAAGCGTTAAATGAGTGCTGTGTGCATGTGTGCCTCTACCAGCTTGTACCACATTAAGATGTATGACTACAGTGCACCAATAAAAAAGAAGCACCATAAAAATAGTACACTTTCAGCTATTTTAGTGTATTGTAATTGTAATTTTCAAAAAATCTACTACCAAAGCATATGAAAATATATGCATATGCACACACACACAACATATAAATAACTATATAATGAGCCCTAGATGAATGTTCCAGTAACCCATAGTAGAAAGAAAACCAAACAGAAGAATAATCCAATAAAGTTGAACAGTTTTTATACATTTTTATACAAATAAAGAAAAAAACTAAAAAAATAAAGAAAAAACATTTTTTATACAGTTTTTATAATTTATCAGTATTTCTTCATTCTGAAGTGTCTATTTCACTTATCCATTTTTTGCTTGGGTTATTTCTTTTCTTAGCATTGAGTTTCTTCTTTGTATATTGTAGATATTAGTCCTCTATTGGAGTAGTTGGCAAAAAAGTTCTCCCATTCTGTGAATTCTCTATTGAATTTCTTGATTAGGTTCTTTTGCTGCACAGAGGGTCTTCAGCTTAATGTAATCCCATTGATTGATCTTCCTTTTAATTTCTTTTTTTAATTTTTAATTTTTTATAATTAGTCATACATTGTCAGCAGGCATCTTTGTTAGGTACAAATTGAAAATGACATATGTGCCTATACTTCTCATTTGTCCCCTTCCCCCAATTCCCACCCCGTTCCCTCGCCCTCCCTCCCTCTCAATTCAATTTAGTGAGTACCCTTAATGTACATTAGGGTGCCCCCCCCCATCAATCCCTTTCGGTTAAATCAAATTCTTTGTTTATCGAGGGTCCCTCCTTTTCTGTCTGAAGACCCTCTTATGTCCCATCTTCTCCCTAGCATCCACATATTAGGGAGAACATATGATTCCTTACTCTTTGTGACTGGCTAATCTCACTTAACATAATGTTTTCCAGTTGCATCCATTTTCCTGCAAATAACATGATTTTGTTCTTCTTTATGGCTGAGTAAAATTCCATTGTATACATATCCCATAGTTTTGTAATCCATTCGTCTGTTGATGTGCATCTTGACTGCTTCCATAGTTTGGCTATTGTGAATTGTGCAGCTATAAACATAGATACACATGCGTTGGTCTGATAGTTTGGTTTCTGATCTTTTGGGTAGATGCCCAGAAGTGGTATTGCTGGATCATATGGTAGGCTCATTCCCACTTGTCTGAGGATCCTCCATACTGTTTTCCAAAGTGGTTTCACTAGTTTGCAGTCCCACCAACAATGTATTAGAGTTCCCACTTCTCCACATTGTCGCCAGCAGTTGTTGTTGCTCGTGTTTTTGATGATTGCCATTCTGATTGGGGTTAGGTGAAATCTCAAGGTGGTTTTGATTTGCATCTCTCTGATTGCTAATGATGGGAACATTTTCTCATACATTTATTGGCCATTTGTATTTCTTCTTTTGTGAAGTGTCTATTTAGATCCTTTGCCCATTTTTAATTGGGTTATTTGTTTTCTTTTTTGTGAGTTTCTTGAGATTTTTGTATATCCTAGATATTAGACCGCTATCTGTAGAGTAGCTGGCAAAAATCTTCTCCCACTCTGCGGGTTCTCTGTTGAGGTTCTTGACAGTTTCCTTTGCTGCACAGAAGCTCCTAAGTTTAATGCAATCCCATGTATTGATCTTCCTTTGAGTTGCTTGTGCTTTTGAGGTCTTGTTGAGAAAGTTTTTACCTGTGCCTATGTGTTGAAGTGTTGGACCTATGCTCTCCTCAAGTAGCTGCAAGGTCTCTGACCTAACTTCCAGGTCTTTGATCCACCTTGAGTTGACTCTTGTGCAGGGTGAGAAAGTGGGGTTTATTTCCATTTTCCTGCATATGGTTAACCAGTTTTGCCAACACCATTTTTTAAAGAGGCTATCTTTTTTTCCAGTGTATGTTTTTGGCTCCTTTGTCAAAAATCAGTTGACTGTAAACCTATGGGTCTGTTTCTGAGTCTTCTATTCTGCTCCATTGGTCTATGTGTCTGTTTTTGTGCCAATACCATGCTGTTTTTATTACTATGGCTTTGTAGTAAAGTTTGAAGTCAGGTATTGTGATACCTCCTGCATGGTTCTTGTTGCTAAGAGCTACTTTGGCTATCCTGGGCTTTTTGTTTTTCCAGATGAATTTAAGGACTGATTTTTCTATGTCTGTGAGGAGTAACCTTGGTAATTTCATAGGTATTGCATTGAATCTGTAAATCAGTTTTGGGAGAATGGCCATTTTGATGATATTTATTCTGCCTATCCAAGAGCATAGTATGACCTTCCATCTTCTAAGGTCTTCATCGATTTCTTTCTTCAACTTTTTATAGTTTTCCTTATAGAGGTCTTTTACCTCTTTGGTTAGTTTTATCCCTAAGTATTTTATTTTTCAGGGTGCTATTGTGAGTGGGATTGTTTTCTGGATTTCTTTTTCAGTGGATTTATGGTTGGCATACACAGAAAAGTTTCTGATTTTTTAGGATTGATTTTGTATCCAGACACTTTGCTGAATTTGTTGATCAGTTATATAAGATTTTGTTGGGTATTCTAGGTATAATATCATGTAATCTGCAAAAAGGAATAATTTTAGTTCTTCCTTCCCTATTTTTACCCCTTTGATTTCCTTCTCTTGCCTTATTGCTCTGGCTAGAGTCTCGAGTACTATATTGAACAGAAGAGGTGATAATGGACATCCTTGTCTTGTTCCTGTTTTTAGTGGGAACTCTTGCAGTTTCTTACTATTTAATATGATATTGGCTGTGGTCCTACTGTATATTGCCTTTATGTTGTTGAGGTACGTTTCTTCTATTCCAATTCTCTGAAGTGCTTTTAGCATGAATGGGTGTTGGATCTTGTCAAATGCTTTTTCCGCATCAATTGAGATGATCATGTGGTTTTTGTCTTTAAGTTTGTTTATGTGGTGAATTGCATGCATTGTTTTTCATATACTGAACTAGCCTTGCATCCCTGGGATGAACCTGACTTGGTCATGGTGTATAAATTTCTTGATGTGGTTTTGAATGCGCATTGCTAATATCTTGTTTAGCAGATTTGCATCTAAGTTCATCAGTGATATAGACCTATCGTTTTCTTTCCTTGAGCTGTCTTTATCGGTTTTGGTATTAAAGTGATGTTGGCTTCATAGAATGTGTTTGGGAGTGTCCTGTTTCTTTCTATTTCATGGAATAGTTTGAAGAGTATTGGCATTAGCTCTTCTATAAATGTTTTATAAAATTCACTTGGAAATCCATCTGGCCCTGGGCTTTTGTTTGATGGTAAACTCTTTATTGCTGTTTCTATCCCTTTAATTGTTATTGGTCAGTTTAAGTTTTCTATATCTTCTTGACTCAATTTAGGAAGGTTATATGTGTCTAGAAATGTGTCAATTTCTTCTAGATTTTCTATTTTGTTGGAGTATAGTTTTTCAAAACAGTTTCTGACTATCCTCTGTATTTCCTTACTGTCGGTGGTAATATCACCTTTTTCATGTCTTATTTTGGTTATATGGGTTGATTCTCTCTTTCTTTTGGTTAGGTTGGCCAATGGTTTATTGATCTTGTTTATTTTTTCAAGAAACCAGCTTTTGGTTATATTGACTTTCTGTATTTTTTTTATTCTCTATTTCATTAATTTCTGCTCTGATTTTCATGATTTCCTGTCTTCTACTGGCTTTGGGGTTAGACTGTTCTTGTTTTTCAAGGGCTTTGAGCTGTGTCATTAGGTTATTTATTTGGTGATTTTCTGTTCTTCTTATGTGGGCACTCAGTGCTATAAATTTGCCTCTTAGGGTGTTCCAGAGGTTTTGATATGTTGTGTCTCTGTTTTCATTGGTTTCTAGGAATTTTTTAATTTCTCCCTTTACTTCTTTAGTGACCCAATCTTCATTCAGCAATGTGGTGTTCAGTCTCTATGTGTTTCCACGGTTACTTTGGATCTTCTTGGAGTTTATTTCTAGTTTCACTCCATTGTGGTCGGAGAAGATACAGGGAATTATGTTGCATTTTTTAAATTTGCCAATGCTCGCTTTGTGGCCCAGAATGTGGTCTATTTTGGAGAAGGTTCCATGTGCAGCTGAGAAAAATGTGAATTCAGCTGTACTTGGGTGAAAGAGTCTATATGTGTCTAATATGTCCATTTGGTTTATGGTATTCTTTAGGTCTGAGGCATCTCTACTGATCTTTTGTTTAGAAGAATGGTCTAGAGGTGTAAGAGGAGTATTTAAGTCTCCTAGTATTAGTGTATTGGATCCTATGTGTGTCTTTGTTTCATACATAGTTTGTTTTATGAAGGTGGCTGCACCTGCATTTGGGGCACAGATGTTAATAATTGTTATTTCCGCCGGGCGTGGTGGCGCACGCTTGTAATCCCAGCATTCGGGAGGCTGAGACCGGAGGATCCGGGTTCGCAGCCAGCCTCAGCTACCTAGTGAGGCACTCCGCAACTTAGTCAGACTCGGTTTCAAAATAAAGAATAAAAAATGGGGCTGGGGGTATAGCTCGGAGGTAGAATGCCCCTGAGTTCAATCCCCAGTACCGCCAAAAGAAAAAAAAAATAAAAATAATTGTTATTTCCTCTTGCTGGATTGTTCCTTTTACAAGTAAAAAATGACCTGCTTTGTCTCTTATGATAAGCTTAGGCTTGAAGTCTAATTTATCTGATATCATGGTTGCTACTCCTGCTTGTCTTTGGGGTCCATTGGCATGGATTACCTTACTCCACCCCTTCACCTTTAGCTTGTGGGAATCTCTGCTTGTAAGGTGAGTTTCTTGTAGGCAGCATATAGATGGATTCTGGGTTTTGATCCATTTTCCCACCTTGTGCCTTTTTACTGGGGAATTGAGACCATTTATATTCAGTGTGATTATTGAGAGATGATTTTTAATTCCTAACATTTTGAGTTTTGACTTCTTTTTTCAGTGAATTTTATTCTTCTTTGCTTAGTTGTTTGCTTCCTGGAAATTCTTGTTTCTCTGGTTCTGACGTTTACTCATTAGGTCTTCTTTGTAGTTAATCTCTTTAAATAGTTTCTCTAGTGCTGGTTTGGTAGACATAAATTCTTTCAGTTTCTGTTTGTCATGGAAGGTTTTTATGTCACTGTCAATTTTGAGAGAGAGTTTTGTTGGGTATGAGAATCTTGGCTCCAAGTTATTTTTGTTCAGAGTTTGGAATATGTACTCTATCCTCTCCTGGCTTTTATGACTTGATTTGGGAGGTCTGGAGTGATTCTAATTGGTTTGCCTCTAAATGTCACTTGGCCTTTTATTTTGCTGCCTTTAAAATTCTTTCCTTAGCTTCTACATTGGTCAGTTTGATTATTATGTGGTGTGGTGAGCCTCTTCTTTGGTCTTGTCTTGAGGGAGTTCTGTATGTTTCCTGTACCTGTGTATCAACTTCTCTTTCTATGTTTGGAAAATCCTCTGCTATTACTTCTTGGAAGAGATTGTTTATTCCAAAAGTTTCAACTTCGGATCCCTCTTCTATGCCTATTATTCTTAGGTGAGTTCTTTTAAAATTGGCCCAGATCTCTTCGATGACGAATTCATACTGACGTATTTTTTTTTCTAAATTCTGTACTATAGATTCGTTTTTGGAATGATCATCTTCTAAGAGTGATATTCTATTTTCCATGTGATCTAATCTGCTGTTTATAGTTTGTATTGATGCCTTCACTTCGATTATTTCTTCTTTCACTTCCTTCAATGGTTCTCTTTGGTTCCTTTTCAGGTCATTGAATTCTTTGTTTATTTGTTCCTTTATTTCTTCCATTATTTCTTTAAAGCTCTGCCTACATTCTTTCTGAAAATCCTGTATTGTTTCTAGTATTAAAGATCTGAATTTTTTTCTGGTAATCTCTGCTATTCTGGGTTGGTGACATCTGTAATTGTGGGGTTGTGGTAGCTCATTGTTTCTTTGTTATTTTTCCTTCCCATGGTTCCCCTGTTCTTGGATTTATATCTTTGCTGCTCCTGCAGGTTTTCTTGTCCAATATCTGCAGGGGGTGGGGGGAGTTAGGGGTATCTGAAGGTATATACAGTTATAGTTTGTATTCAGTGATATAGGTTGGGTGAGAAGTCATGGTAATGCATGCAGGCATAGGGTAAAGAAGATAGTATGTTCCAGTGGAATAAAAGGTTGAGTGTGTTGAACTGTTATGTTGTTAAAGATTAGCGACAGTGAATGTGTGCTGTGAGTCTGGTAGTCAATATAGAGTTTTGAGTGTGGTAGTAGGAGATGGTCTTGATATGAGACAGGAAAAAAAGAAAAAGAAAAGAGAGGAGGTAAAATGTTGAGGAGAGGAATATATAGGGGAGAGAAGAGGGGGAAGCTTGTAGGAGGAAAGGGAGGGGATTCCACAGGCTAAGCAATATTAACAAAGCAAACAATCATCCAAACAAACATATGTAAATCAAGGCAAAGCAAAACAAATACTGAATAAACACAGATATAACATAACACATTAAAGTAAACAGACTAACAAAGATACAAAAACCCAAAACAGAAAAACAGCAACCAAGCATTAAGACAAGCACTCTGCTAGTTCGTAAGTATCCAGCTTAAATTTTCAAGTTTGTCTCTGGCATTTGTATTTGCTCAGTCATTGCAGGGAAGGGGTTTGTTGCTGTTAGCTTATGTCTCTGGGCTGTTCACATGAATTCCCGCAAGTCAGGGGCCCAATTCAACTTACATATTCCCATTGCTGGTGTTTCTGTTGTTGCTTGTTCCTCCTCTGGTCTCAGGGGAGCACTCCAAGTCAATGGAGGTCTGTGTAGCTGGCGGGCGGGAGTTATATAGGGGTGGCTGGCCTGGCCAGCAAAATGGTGCATGACAGCTCGCAGCTCCCGCAGGCTCGAGACTCCAGAGGCTCACGGATCCCGCCGCCTGGGATCCGCCGAGGTGCCTGTAGTTCTCAGTTCCAGGTCCCAGTCTCACTGAGTTCGCAGCCCCCACGGGGCCTGCGGACCGCTCGGGGCCTGCTTGGAGCCTGCGCAGAGCTTACAACTCACAGGGAGCCAGCCTCCTGTAGTTTCCGAAGGGTCTCCAGTTCAGCTTTCGCCCCTTTTTGTTGCTTTTTCCTTCTGTTAAGAAGCTGTTTTTTTTGGCAAATTTGATTCGGAATCACAGTGTCTGGGTAAAGGCATTTCACTCAGGCACCATCTTGAGTCCATCTCTCCTTTTAATTCTTGTGCCTTTGGGGCTTTGTTGAGAATATTTTGATCTGTGCCTATGTGTTGAAGTGTTGGTCCTATTCCATCTTCATATAGATGCAATGTCTCTGGTCTGATTTTCAGGTCTTTTATTCATCTTGAATTGACTCATCCAGAGTGAGAAAGTGGGGTTTATTTCCATTTTTCTGCATATGGTTAACCTATTTTGCCAACACCACTGGTTGAAGAGGCTATCTTTTTTCCAGTGTATGTTTTTGGCCTTTGTAAAAAATCAATTGGTTGTAAGTGCAGATTTGTTTCTGAGTATTCTCTTCTGCTCCATTGGTCTATGTGTCTGTTTTTGTGTCAATACCATGCTATTTTTATTACTATGACTTTGTAGTATAGTTTGATGCCAGGTATTGTGATGCCTCCTGTATGGTTCTTGTTGCTAAAAACTATTTTGGCTATTCTGGGCTTTTTGTTCTTCCAAATAAATTTCATGACTGATTTTTTTCTATGTCTCTAAGAAATGTCTTTGGTAATTTAATGGATATTGTATCGAATCCATAGATCAGTTTTGGAAGAATGGCTATTTTTGATAATTTTTTTCTGCCTATTCAAGAGCATGACAAGTCTTTCCATCTTCTAAGATCTTTGATTTCTTTTTTCAATGTTTTATAATTACCACTTATGGGTATCTACCCAAAGAAATGGAAACCAAACTACTAGACTAATGAAAGCATACCGTATGTTTATAGCTGCATTATTCACAAGTTCCAAACTCTGGAACTAGTCAAGATGTCCATCAACAGATGAATGGATTATAAAACTATGGGATATATACAGAATGTAATATTACTCATCCATAAAGAACAAAATTATGTCATTTGCAGGGAAATGAAGTACATTATGCTATTGAGATTAGTCAGTTGTAAAAAAGAAAAAGTCAGATGTTGTTCCTAATATTTGGAAGCTAGGGAGAAAATGGGACATAGGAATGACTCCAGACAAAGAAAGAGAAAACTTAGATGAGTAAAGAAGGCAACCTAACTTAAAGAGATATGTGGAGAGAAGAGGGAACACTATAATGCACATGATGTACAGTTTGACAAGTCCTAGAAGTGATAAATATAGAATTCTCATAGCTAAAAATTCCAGTCGTAAGTATATGTCCAAGAGAAAGGAACAAATATTGTTTTCAGAATATTCACAATGGTATTAATTATAGTAGCAAGCAGAAAATGGCAAATAATTGTCAACTAATCAAAGTATGGTATGAAGACTATATTTTATGTAATTTGGTTAATAATTAATATGAAATGTCCATGATAGACAAGAACATAGAGACAGAACCTAGGTAAGTGAATACCCAAAGTGATGGGGAAATCAGTGAGGGATTTCTTTAAAGTAATAAAAATTTTCAAAGTTTAGGCCGTGGTCATGGTGGCATGTCTATGTAAGTGCATTAAAATTTGACTTGTGAACTTTACAAGAGTGAAGTTCATGTTATGTGAATTATATATCAATAAATATGGTATAAAGAAAATTATATCAATCATTTTTCACTCCTTTATTAAAGCATTTTCTAGATCTTCAAAAATGCCTCCTATTTAGGCAGAATGCCCACCTGGAATAAGGTGCAACTCTTTTTCAATTTTATTTTTTGTTTAATATCTACTGATGAACCTTCATCTTTTGTCTTAATGTCTTTTAAACTTATTTAATCTATATCCTATATTAAATGTATTCAGCCACAACCTTCACTTTATTGTTTGTTTCCTACAAAGAAGTTATAACAAGAAAGTCTGCCTACACAACTGGTCTTATTTTGTTGATATCCCTGCTTACATAATACATCCTCATATTTTATCAGGATTTGTCTATGTGACCAATAGAAGATCAGGTCATGAAGTACACTGTAGTTTCCATGCAGGTCAGTAACTATCTCCTTCATACATCACTCATCCTGGAAAAAGCCAACTGGGTTTGTCATGAGACAATTTATAAGGGCAGACCTTGAAGGTTTATACCAGTAGCCATATGAGTGAGCCTGGAATTTGATCATCCAGCTCCTGCCAAGACTTCAGTTGTGTTCAGTGAGGGAAGCCCAACACCAACTGCTAATAAGTTATCCTGAAGTGCTAAAGCCAGCAACCAACTGCAGCACTACCAACAACTTGATCACAAACTCAGGAGAAATCCTGTGCTAGATAATCTCTTTTCAGAGTTTCACAATCTGTAAGCAACTGTTTGGTGTTTAGTATGGCTTTCTTTCTTTCTTTCCTTCTTTCTTTCTTTTTTTCTTTTTCTTTCATTCTTTTTCTTGTACTAAGGATTTAACCCAGAAACATTCTACCTCTGAGCTACATCCACAACATTTTATATTTTGAAGCAGGGTCTCTCTAAGTTGGTGAGTCTCACTAAGTTACTGAGGTGGGCCTTGAATCTGAGATCCTCCTGTTTCAGCCTCCCAAGTACTGGGATTATAGGCATTGCCACCATGCCTAGCATGGCTACATGTTTTAGAATATTTGCTATACAACAATAGTTTACTAATATACAAGCTAAAACATATAGTCCCGTGAGTTTATACATGTGACTAACCATTTATCTGTTCATTTTCTGTTCATATTTCCATAGATTTGAATATGATAACTACAAGTTTCCCTAATAATAATAATCTTCTCTGCAACATTTAATTTTATACTTAAAGGAAGGCAATATGGCATTCATCCCTAGTTGGTTATGTATTATAAATATACAAGCTTGCCACTTTTATTCATTTCATTTATACATGGTTTGTCTTTTATTTTAATGTTACATATCACTTTAAAATAGTACTTGTTTGTGGTACATGACTTTTTTTGTGGGGGGATTGAATCCAGAGGAAATCTACCTTTGAGTAGCACTACCATGCCAGGCTGGTACAATTTTTTTTTTTTTACTGTAGAATTTATTATTTATTTTTCTTTTTTTATTAGTGCATTGTAATCATACATCTTTGTTAAGTACAAGCTGATAAAATCATACGTGCACACATAGGAACAAAATTTTTTAATGTGAATGTATAAACATACAATGGATGAGGAGCAGTGGGGCAGACCTACGGCCCCACAATACCAGTACTTAGAAGACCAAGACAGGAGAATTGTAGGTTCAAGGCAAGTCTAAAAGGAACATGGTGAGATCCTTAGAAACTTAGTGAGACCTTGTTTAAAAATTAAGAAAAAAGGGCTGGGAAGATGGTGACTGAAGGAAGTAACACATCTCAATCGTGCTGACACTCAAAACTGAATTGGTGTGAAGACAGCATCTTGACAAGAGAAAAAAAAAGTAGCAAAATGTGAACAAAGTAACAAAAAATTGAAAAGAAGCAGGAACAAAGCCAGAAGACAGAACATAGGATTGCAAAATATGAGGTGTGCTTCCCCTGGGGAACAGCTGCAGTAACAGAGGTATGGGCTGCACCATCTTGCCTAACTGCACTGGGACTGCCAGCACTGTGGCTTCCAGAGACCTCCAGCAGAGAAACCAATGACTTCCGCAGAAAAGCAGTGAAAAACTCAACAACAACAAAATGAAAGTTGAAAAGCAGCAGAACCAGAACTAGAAAAAAGAGCAGAGGACTGTATCAGCTCTCCACACCTCCCACCTGAGGAACAGAGTCTTGCAGCACTGGTGCCATCTTAGCCAGGCAGTGCTAGAGCTGGTGGTTACTACTGGCACTGCAGCTTCTAGAGACCTCCAGGAAGAAATTGTGGATTTTTGTGAGGCTGGTGACTACAGACCATCAGTGAAAACAGTTGGAATTTTGCTCCATGCTGGGCAGAGACCTGGCTGGATTCAGACACTGTGGCTGCATGGAACCTGTTGCTTCTGGTAACAATTTGGAACAGTGAACAGCACCCATCAGGACTGTAAATTAAGCAGTTGACCCAGCAGGAAATGGCTGTGCTGAACACAGGGACTTGCATGGCAAGGAAATAGACTTGCAGGAGGCCTGAGACTCTGCAAATCACCTCTGCAGAGGTGGGGGTGTTGGCTACTATTGGACATAGCAGAAATGTGATTTAATAAATAGCCCCTAGAGACAGATGGGAGGGAAATACAGTCAGCAGTTTGAGGAGCCTTTGTAGGGTCCCTAGGGATCACCACAGGACATCATTCCCTGGCGTCTAGGGAAAATAGCTCAGTGAGCCAGCCCAAAAATTTGGAACAGAGCAATTGCCAGCTTTGCTGAGCCTAAGCCCACAGGTCACAGCAGCCAGAGGTCAACACTCTGCAGTATTATAGGTGCACAATTAATAGAGCAGCCACAGTCTCTGGGGTGCATAAATCCCAACCAGCAGACTGCAGGCTCTGAATAGAACATCATAGTCTTGGATCCTGTGGAGTTTGGGCCAGGAGAACACAATGGCCTGCCAGCAATCAGAGACTCCTCTTTGCTTGCACTAAGAACTATATCTAATTAAACTATATCTAGTTGACTGGGGGACAAACTCAAAACTCTGATAATTTGAGTCAGATTGGTAGAGGCAAAAATATACCACCAGCACAGATATTTTTATAAAAGGATAACAAACATAAAACTCATGCACAAAGAGCAAGAAGATGTTAAGACAACAGAAACATAAACCCAAGAACTCTGATAATATAAGAAAATAATAAATTCCCACAACTCAACAACAAGGGAGATTATCAATACTGATCTGCAAGAAATTTAAGAAGGAGAATTCCAATTTTTTTTTTTTTTAGGTTCTGGGGGTTGAACTCAGGGGCATTCTACCTCTGAGATATACCCTCGGCCCTATTTTTTATTCTTTATTTTGAAACAGGGTCTCACTAAGTTGTGGAGTGCCTCACTAGGTAGCTGAGGCTGGCTACAAACCTGGATCCTCCACTCTCAGCCTCCCAAATGCTGGGATTACAAGCATGTGCCACCACACCTAGCTGAATTCCATTTTTTTTAATCTTCAATATGATAAAAGGCCTCAAAGAAAGTTTACAGGAAATGAAGGAAGAAATTGAGGTTTTAAGAAAAAACTAGAAAGAGGCTTTGAATGAAATGAAGGCGTCAATAAATGAATTATTGAAGACAACAATACAAACCAACTCTGGAAGGCTAAACTACATGAAAAACAGAGTATCGCTCTTGAAAGAGAGTTAATTCAAAACTGAAAGTACAGTCAACAGTATGCAGAAAACATTTCAACAGAACCTATACAGCCAACAAACAGAGGACAATATGAAACATCCAAACTTATGGATAAAAGGCATTAACGAAGGTCTGGAAGGACAGACCAAGGGTATTCAGAGAGATAATTTCAGATAATTTCCAAACATAGAAAAAGACTTGGATATCCAAGTACAGGAGACATACAGAACATCATTAAGACAAGATGAAAGAAGGACCTCCCCACACCACATAATAATAAAATGACTAACATAGAGGCCAAGGAAAGAATCTTAAAGCAGTGAGAACAAAAGAATGGATGACATTCAGGACAAAACAATAAAAGTCACCCCAGACTTCACAACCCAAGTCATGAATGCCAGGAGGGAATGGTATGAAGTACTCCAGATCCTGGAAGAAACCAACTTCCAATCAAGATTGCTATATCCATCAAAAATATCATTAAAAATTGATGAAGAAATAAAAATTTTCAAGATAAGCCAAATCTTAAAAAATTCATTACTACCAAGCAATCACTAGAGAAAATACTTAAAGAAAAAAATCATAAAGAAGAAAAAATAAGCAAATTCCAGAACCAGAGAAGACGTGAACTCCACCAGATGAACAACTAAGCAAAGGAGAAATAACACCACATCAAACAAAATAGAACACAAAATGACAGGAAACAAAAATCATATTTCAATAAAAACACTGAATGTCAAAGGTCTTATTTCCCCAATTAAAAGACAGACTGGCAACATGGATTAAAAAACATTCCAAGTATATGCTGCTTGGAAGAAACTTAACTTACAGCCAAAGATATCCATATACTAAATGTAAAAGGATAGAAAAAGTTACACCATGCAAATGGAGACTGAAAACAGGTAGAGGTAGCAATGCTCATCATATTTGACAAAACATACTTCAAGCTAATACACATCAGAAGAGACAAAGTGGGGCACCTTTTATTAATAAAAGGAACAATCCAGCAAGAAGATATAATGGTAGTAAACCTTTATGTCCCAAACGTGGGTCCCCCCACATTTGTAAAAGAGACTCTTTGTTGGGAAACTTCATCTCGCCACTCATGCCACTAGATTGATCTTCTAGACAAAAGAAGAATAAAGACTCTTCAGACCTAAAGGACACCATAAACCAAGTGGACCTAATAGACATATACAAAATATTTCAACCAGCAATAGCAGAATACACATTCTTTTCAGCTGCCCACGGAACATTCTCCAAAATAGATCACATCCTGAGTCACAAAGAAAGCACTAGCAAAGCCAAAAGTGGTAATATAATACCCTGCATCTTTTTAGATCACAATAGAATGAAAGTAGAAATCAACAACAGGAAGACCAAAAGAAATTACATAAATACATGGAGACCAAATGATGCACTCTTGAATAAGGAATCAATCAGAAAAGAAATAAGGGAAGAAATAAAATATTCCTGGAATTAAACAAAAAGAGAGACATAGCATACCAAAATCTATAGGAAAATTTATAGTGCTGAGTGCCTACATAAGCAAAACAGAAAGCCACCAAATAAACAACTTAATGACACACCTCAAGGACCTAGAAAAACAGGAACAGTCCAATCCCAAAGCCAGCAGAAGGCAAGAAATAATTAAAATCAGAGTAGAAATAAATGAAATAGAGAATAAAAATACATAGGATCAACAAGTCAAAAAGTTAGTTCTTTGAAAAGATTAACATGATTGACAAACCCCTAGCCAGCCTAACCAAGAGAAAGAATCAACCCAAATTATTAAGATTAGAAATGAAAAGCCGGGCATGGTGGTGCACGCTTGTAATCCCAGCATTGGGGAGGCTGAGACCGGAGGATCCGGGTTCCCGGCCAGCCTCAGCTACTTAGTGAGGCATCCCGCAACTTAGTGAGACTCTGTTTCAAAATAAAGAATAAAAAATAGGGCTGGAGGTGTAGCTCGGAGGTAGATCCCCAGTTCAATCCCCAGTACCGAAAAAAAAAAAAAAAAGAAATGAAAAAGACACACAGTGGAGAAATTGAGAGGATAATAAAAACCTATTTTGAAAATGTATATTTCAATAAACTGAAAAACATGGAAGAAATTGACAGCTTTCTAAACACATATAACCTACCAAAATTGAACCAAGAGGATATAGAAAACCTAATCTGACCAAGAGCAAGCAAAGGAATAGGAACAGCAATAAAAATTTGACCATCAAAGAAAAGCCCAAATCCAGATGGGTTTCCACCTGAATTCTACAGAACTTATACAGAAGAACTAGTCCCAATACTTCACAAATTAATCCATGAAATTGAAAGATGGAATTCTTCCAAACTCCTTCTATGAGGAAAGTATCACATTAATACAAAAGCCAAATAAAGATAACTCAAGAAAAGAAAATTACAGACCAATACCATTGAACATAGATGCAAAAATTCTAAAGAAAATACTAGTCATGCACATTCAATACCACATCACAAAAATTGTACACCATGACCAAGTTGATTTCATCCCAGAAAAGCAAAGCTGGTTCAACATATGCAAATCAATTCATGTTATTCTCCATATAGAACTAAGAACAAAAATCACATCATCATATCTGGAGATGCTAAAAATGTATTTGACAAAATTCAACACCTATTCATGCTAAAAACATTGTAGAAAATCAGAATAGAAGGAACATATCTCAATATCATTAAGGCAACATACAAAAAACCCAAATCCAACATCATGTTGAAGAGGGAAAACTTTAGGGATTCCCTTTAAGATCAGGAACAAGACAAGGATGTCCACTATCACCACTCCTTTTCAATATAGTCCTTGAGGCTCTTACCAAAGCAATAAAACAAGAGAAGGATATCAAAGGAATTCAAATAGGAAAAGAATAATTAAAATTATATTTATTTACAGATGACATGATCATTTATTTACACATGACATGGGTCTAGCTCAGAGGTAGAATGCCACTGGAGACAATCCTCAGTATCAATAAATTATATATAAATATATATACATATATATCCATGAATCAATAAAGAAATACAAAAACAATTCTATTCATATTAACCTTAAAATCAATAAAATACCTAAGAATAAAGCTAACCAAAGATGTATAAGACCTTTACAATGAAAATTATAGAGCACTAAAGAAAGAAATTGAAGTTCTTAGAGGATGGAGGAATCTCCCTTGCTCTTGGATAAGCAGAATAAATACTGTCAAAATTGACATTGTACCAAAAGTGATCTATAGAATTAATACAACCCCTATCAAAATGCCAATGTTATTCTTCATAGACCTAGAAAAATGAATCATAAACTTCATATGGAGAAACAAAAGACCCAGAATTGCCAAAGCAATTCTCAGCAATAAGAAATAAGAATTATGCAGGAAGTATCACAATTTCTGACTTCAAGTTATACTATATGGTCATAGTAATTAAAACAGCATGGTATTGGTAAAGAAAAACAGGCATATAGACCAGTGGAACAGAATAAAAGATTCAGAAACAAATTCACACACTTATAGTCAATTTATCTCTGGCAAAGGGGCCAAATGTATACACTGGAGAAAAGACAGCCTTTTTAATCAATGGTGTTGGGAAAGCTGGTTATTTATTTGTAGAGGATATGGGGAAATAGGAACACTTCTACATTGCTGGTGGGACTGCAAAGTAGTTCTCCAGTATGGAGATTCCTTAGAAAACTGGGAATGGATCAACTATATGATCCAGCTATACCACTTCTGGGTATCTTTACAAAGAGGCTGCAAATAGAGAACTACAGTAATATATGCATACTCATGTTCATAGCAGCCCAATTCACAATAGCCAAATTATGGAAGCAACCCAGGTATCTATCAATAGATAAATGGATTACAAAACTATGGGAAATACAGTTTTACTCAGCAATAGAGAAAAATAAAATAATGTCATTTGTAAGAAAATAGAAGGACCTGGGGAACATAATGCTAAGTGAGATTAGCCAGTCACAGAAAGCGAAGTGAAAGAAAATATGTTTTCTTTAATATGCGCAAGCTAGGGAGTAACTGGTATACCAGAGGGTCTCTAGATAATGGAGGAAAAACCTCAGTGGAGTCAGGGAAGTGATCTAAGGGAAGGGGAAGGGGAAAACTGAGATTCATTATTGTAAATACTAACATTGACTGTGTGTATATATGTGAAAACCCTAATGTCAATCTCAATACTTTGTATAAGGGGGAGAGATGGGGAGGTGGGAGGGTGGGGAGATGGTGATATGCTATGTACATGCACATCAATGTCAACATGATATACATTATGATGTTAGACCATAATGCACCAATAAAAGCACATAAAAATAAAATAAAATTGGGCTGGGGTCTAGCTCAGAGGTACATGCCACTGGGGTCAATCCCCAATATCAATAATATATATATAAATATTCCGGGAAAACTTCTTTTTCAGGTCATAGAATAAAAATTTAGGCATATTTAGGTAAATAATTTTGCATGCTGAGATGCTGGTAAAATAGGAGAAAAAGGAAATAGTCTAGGTAAATTTAATACTGTTTAAATTGTTCATTAACAACTCATCTTAATTTTATCACAACCAAAAATATCCTGGATTACCTCAGAGAAAGATAAGAGCTACTTAATTATTTAATGTAGAAGATGAAAATAGGTTTGTCTAACACAATTACTGAGATGGTGATGGAGATAATAAGCTGTACTTGCAATTCTCAGCAATAAGAAATAAGAATTATGCAGGAAGTATCACAATTTCTGACTTCAAGTTATACTATATGGTCATAGTAATTAAAACAGCATGGTATTGGTAAAAAAAAAAAAAAAAACAGGCATATAGACCAGTGGAACAGAATAAAAGATTCAGAAACAAATTCACATACTTATAGTCAATTTGTCTCTGGCAAAGGGGCCAAATGTATACATTGGAGAAAAGACAGCCTTTTTAATCAATGGTGTTGGGAAAGCTGGTTATTTATTTGTAGAAAAATTTAACTAAATCCATACTTCTCATCCTGCACAGGAGTCAATTTAGGATGGATCAAAGACCTGGAAGTTAGACCCAGAGATGGTGAAGATACTACAGGAGGGCATAGGTTCAACACTCCAACATATGGGCACAGGTAGAAACTTCCTCAGCAAGAGGAAAGCTCAGAAAATTAAAACAAAAATTAATAAATGTAATGTCATTAAACTAAGAAGTTTTGGCACATCAAAGGAAACAATCAAGAATCTAAAGAGAAAGTCATAATAGGAGAAGATCTTTACCAGCTATCCCTCTGACAGGGGATTAATATGTAGAATATACAAAAAACTTAAAAGACTTTACACTAGAAAAACAAATAACCCAATCAAGAAGTGGACAACTGAATTTAATAGACACTTCCCAAAAGAAGAGATACAAATGGACAGTAGATACATGAAAAAATGTTCAACATCATTAGCAATTAGGGAGATGCAAATCAAAACTACATCATGATTTCATCTAACCCCAATCAGAATGGCAATCATCAAGAAGTCAAATAACAATAAATTAATGATTAAGCTAAACCCAAATTTTACTCTCATTTTTATTTTCATTTTTTAATTCAAGCTCTATCAGGCAATATATTCAACATTAAATCATAGTTTTGTCTTTATTCTCTATAATAGATTTAATAAAAATATGAAATTCTTGTTACTATTTGTGAATCAACATATTTTATCATTTCAAATATTTTTGTTCAAAGTACAAATACCAATGGTGTAACTGACAATTTTGTAAATTAGTTTTAAGCTTCACACATTTTTCAGTTGGGGCCAACATGGGACAAGGCTGATTCTCTTTTTCTTTCTTTGACAAAGCCAATCATCCACTCATCTAACAGGTTGAAGCTTTAGACCGGCTGTTCCTTCTTCCATCATTATTATGTATCTGGTCATTGTTCCTTCTCTAAATAAGTTCTTTTTTTTTTTTTTCTTTTTTTGCAGTACTAGGATTGAACCCAAGGGCATTCTACCTCTGAGCTACACCCTCAGCCATATTTTTTCTTCTTTATTTTGAAACAGTGTCTCACTAAGTTGCAGTGGGCCTCACTAAGTAGCTGAGGCTGGCTGCAAACCCGGATCCTCTAGTCTCAGCCTCCCAAGTACTGGGATTACAAGAATGCACCACCACGCCTGGCTCAAGTTCTAATTTTTAAGTGTATCTCTGACTTTAGTTTTGCATTCATGTTTATCTATTCTTTACAAGAGATCCAGTTTTAAATATTTGCTCCATTAAAGCTGTGTCATCTACAGCAAACACTTTTGGCTTCAGTGATTTAATTTGTAAGATAGGAGTTATGTTAGCACCTGCTTTATGGGGACACTTAGTGCTCAGAACAGAATTGGGAACTTTGTAATCATCCCATAAGTATAAAGTATTATAATTACTGCTAATATGGTTTTTATTACAAACCCAGTCATGTGTTTTTAAATTCCTTAGAATTGTCTTGGTCTTCAGGGTAAAGTCAAAAGTATTTAATACAAAATACAAATGCTTCTTATTCTAACTACTGTGTATACTTCCAGCCTCATCTCTTCAAAATCCTAGACCTAATAATAAATAACTGTTCTATTTCTGGAAGTCCTACATTAAGGAGATTTTCTCTACAACTGTATCATAAAACCTTAGAAGATTTTCCAAAGTAATTATTTCATGCATTTATTCACCCTAAGTTACATTCTACCAGAGTTTTCCTGAAAGAATCCCTGGCAAAAATCTTCTCCCACTCTGTAGGCTCTATATTTCCTTTGCTGCACAAAAGCTCTTCAGTTTAATGCAATCCCATGTATTGATCTTCCTGAGGGTTGCTTGTGCTTTTGAGGTCTTGTTGAGAAAGTTTTACCTGTGCCTATGTGTTCAAGTATTGGTCCTATGCCCTCTTCAAGTAGTTGCAAGGTCTCTGGCCTAACTTCCAGGTCTTTAATCCACCTGGATACATTGAATATTTTTAAATGACACTTTTTATTTAAAAAAAAAAGATAATTTCAGATTCAACACTGACTTTTAATGTGTTATAATTCATTTTCATGGAGCTTAGTAGGAGATCACAACCAACTTGAGAGTTTTGCATTTTAATAAACAGAATGATGGCCCTGTATCTTTTTCAAGCTCATGCATGAGATAAGACGCAGGCATATTAAATGAGTCTACATTACTATAAATCTTAGTCTATATGAGATGGTTAACTTTGGTGGTACTAGGTAGGTTAACTTTTTTCTTCTTGTAATATTTTTTCCTTAGATGTGAAAATATATAGTTGACTCTCATAACTAATTTTAAAATATAAAACAATCTGGAAAAATGCTTTCAAAAGTGGTTTGCTGATAGATTTCCTTTTCTTTTATGTTGTTTTAGAGAGTAGCATCCTGTACACTAAAATAGTAATAATATGTTTTCTTATAATAGAAGACATGACTTTCCAGTTGGAAGAACAGATGATAGAAAAATAGTTGATAGAATTGATATTTCTTATTCAAAATCAAGACTCCAAAGTATCTATTTAATTTCCTTATTTTTCATTCTTATTATTTATTACACACTAATAATTTTAGTTTTCAAGAACACAGAGAATAGCATCATTAGATGATCTCTTAATTACTCTTTTGTTATCTTCTAACTCACACAGACAACACACATAGTAGAACAGTACTGTTTCTATCACCACTAATTATTGATATAAAAGAAAAATAATCATTTGCCTGTGCTGTCACCAAGCCCCCTGTTGTTTGATGTATTGCAATATCTATATTGCCACAGAACATGGCCATTACATAGCATGTTACTTTTCTATAAAATCCTCATTCATCTTAGTTCTATAAGTAAGCATATATTGATTACTCATCCCTACTCCTTATACCAACATCTCTGTTGGTATAAGGAATAGGACTGTATTAAACTGAAGAGCTTCTGTGCAACAAAGAACAGAATGGGAGGTCTTTGCCAGCTATTCATCCAATAGAGGGGTAATATTTAGAGTATACAAAGAATTTAAGAAATTTACTGCCAAAAAAAAAAAAAAAGAAACAACCCTATCAAAAAATGGGTAAGTGAACTAAATAGCTACTCCAAAAAAGAAGAAATACGAATGGCTAATAAATATAAGAAAAAAGTTCAAAATTCAATATCATTAGCAAACAGAGAGATGCAAATAAAAACTACTCTACCTAACCCCAATTAGAATGGCAATCATTAAAAACACAAGTAATAATAAATGCTGGCAAAGATGTGGAGAAACAGGAACACTAATATATTGTTGGTGGATTTGCAAATTAGTGCATCCACTTTGGAAATCAGTATAAAGAGTCCTCAGAAGAATAGAATGAATCTACATGACACAGCTATATCACTCCTGGGTATCACCCAAAGGAATTGAAATCAGATTATCATAGTAACACATGCATATCTATTTTTATAGCATCACAATTCATAACTGTGAAATTATGGAACCAGCCTAGACCTGTCAGTTTTTGTAACATGTATTTTGAGGCAGGCTCTAAGTTATGTCCACACATTTATAATCTTACCAAATTATCATTTACCACAATAAAATCTCTTTCTTCATCTCAATTAACAATTTTCATGTTAAACTCTATTTTATACCATCTGAATATGGACATCCTGATAGCCTTTATGTGTAACATCATCATCTATACCTCTCTTTCCTTTTACTTTCAAACTATTGGTACCTTAGAATCAAAGTTTTATTTTATATACAACATATAGATAGACCACTATTTTTAAAGATATTTTAGAAACTTGTGTTTTGAAAACAGTATTTAATCAATTTATACTTAATATAATTACTGATGAGTTAGTATCTAAAACTGCCATTAAAAAAATCCTGTTTGGTGTCTTTCTTCCTTCTTTCTTTTTCTTTATTCCTTTAGTACTATCTCTTTTTGTGTTAAGTGAGTACTTTCTGACATATCATTTTAACATTTACCCATAGTTTTTCTTTCTCATATGCTTTTTTATGTTGCTACTTTCCTTGAGGATTACAATTGATTACATCTTTGTTAGAGTAATACCAATTTAGCTTCAATATTTTACAAACACTCTGCTATGTATAATTTCATTGTCTTCTTCTCCCTAGTGTTATTTGTATTCTTCTTTTGGGCTCAACCTCCATGCTTTGGCTGGCAGATTACAGATCCACCTGTCTTTAATTTCTGATTATATGAAGCTTCAACTTTAGCCTGTGTTCAGAGATTGGGGCCTTTTAGATTTTAATCTTGGGCATACACACACCTCTGAATAAATGTTTGCCTTTCTAGATTCCCATGCATAAGAACGTTAAATGATTCTATGGATTTCTCAAACCCAGTTTTTTTTCTTTATTAGTATTTTTTTTGTCAGCCTCTTGTTAGCACTACCTGTATTACTGTCTTAGAGAAATGAAATGTTTAAAAAAAGTTGCTACATGAAAAACTCCCTGTGAGCAGTGCTGTTTGCACAAAGTATGCTTGCCAAATAAAGACAAGATCTGGGAATGGAGCTTGCCAGAGTTGTTGACACATGTTAAGTAGTACCAGTCCTCTGGGGATAAAGCTTTTGGGTAGCTTCAAACTTGTTTTTCCTCCTTACTACATACTGCTTATTTTGACAGCTATTCTAGATGTAAGACTGTTGGTTTTTAGTGCTAATATGAAGTTGGAGATAGTGATAGAACTAAGAAAGATAAAGATTCAGAATTAGAGGTTTTTTTTTTTTTCTTGAATAAGCACTGCTCAGATAAAAGTTTTAGGAATAAATTTTTTGAGAATTTCTCATTACAAATACAGTTGTATAGTCTTTTATTTGATTTGAATTCCCTACTATAGTTATAAATACTACTTAATATACAGTCATAAGTACTATCTTTGATATATTTAGCCTTGGGGCTAATAGATGTGGAGTAAGTGACTCCAGAACTCCACACCCTAATCAGGCGGCATATCCCTGAACAATTGACAGTGACTGGAAAGCCTGGGACAACCAGCTTAAGCCTGTGTCCAGGACACAGCTCTCACCTCTCCCTCCAGAGCCAGAGCAGCATGGAACTGTAAGTTAACTGTGTTCTCAGGGGGCCCTTGTGCAAAGGAGAAACTCTGTCACTTGCTCTTCTAGTGATTGGATAGGAACAGAAGTGTAGGAGGGACCCAGAGCACATGGGGCACAGAGACCTTACAGGCACCCTGGAAAATGCCTGGCATTTAGATTGCACTCCTACCACCAGAAAAAGCAGGGAGAGAGAGAGAGAGAGAGAGAGAGAGAGAGAGAGAGAGAGAGAGGAGATAGGGACTGAGGAAAGTTCAGAGCATCTGGCTTATACTGGGTCCAGACCCAGTGATGCCCCCCTGCCTACATAGACAAGAACAGCACAGGAAAAGGCCCTGTAGAGAGCTCACAAACACAAGCTTGCAGCAGGAGAGACACTAGTGGAACTTCCTGCCTGCACTGACAGAGAGAGGAAATAAGATTGCCTGAAACATGCTTGAAAATCTAATATAGTGAGCAGACATTTAAAAGCTGAAAATATCCATGCAGATCCAAAAGGACTGCAGAGGCCAACTCAGCTCCATACTTACATACTTGTAAGGTTTTTGTTTTTGTTTCTTTTTGTTCTGTTTTGTTGTTATTGTTTTGTTTTGTTTTTATTTGTTTTGTTTTTACACTGTTTCGATTTTGTATTGTTTTGTTTTATTTATGTTTGTTTGGATGATTGGTTGCTTTGTTATTTTTTTGCTCAGTTTGTTTACCCTCTTCCTCATCCCCTTTATAAGCTTCCCTCCTTCTCTACTATCTATATTCTTCTCCACAATAATTTTTTCTCTTTCTGTCTCATATCAAGACCATTTCATACCAATACACCTAAACAATTTACATTGACTACCAGAATCAACTATCTGTAATCTTTACCATATATCATCTAAACACATGCAAACTCATATTCCACTGGATCATGCATTCTACTTTACACTATTCTTGTTTTCATCACTGTGACTTTGCATGCAACCTTTACCATTTAACATAACCTGTCCTTGTAAATACCAGTAGATACCTTTAAATCCCTACTGCAAAGATTGGACAAGACAGGTGAACCACCAGAAAGGACTACCAAATCCTAAGGATAAGCTCACCTCTGCTGATAGAAGGAATTCCTCAACACATTCCACATTGAGGCCTAAAAACAAAGAGACCACAAATTGTCCTATTCATACCTCTGAGATGAATCCCCATAACAGGAGCAACAAACAAACCCTAAAGAAGTCAACACCTGAAACCTACCAATGGCACTATTATAGTGGGCAGGAGAAGCCCTACAGTAATTGCAATTCAATACAAGATACTATTCACAGAGAGAAAATAAAAATAAGAAAGGTATAAATTGAGAGAAAGCTTTCAAGAGCAGCAAAGATATAAAATTAAGAACAGGGAAATGATAGGAAGGAAAAATAGCAAAGGAACAAGTAGCCACCATAATCCCACCAACATAGAATGGCAGAGATTAACAGAAGAACAATTTGGATCTTTAATAGTGGAAATGATACAAGATTTCCAGAAAGAATGCAGAGACAACTGGAAAGAAATAAAGGAACAAATAAACAAAGACTATGACACCCTGAACAGGAATCAAAGAGAAGCCTGGAAGGAAGTGAAGTAAGTGAAAGATGCAAAAATTGAAGTGAAGCCATCAATACAAACTATAAAGAGTAGATTAGACCACATGGAAAATAGAATGTCACATTTAGAAGATGTCCATTCCAAAAAAGAATCCAAAGAGCCAGGCATGGTGGCACAAATTTGTAATCCCAGCATTTGGGAGGCTGAGACCACAGGATCCGGGTTTGAGGCCAGTCTCAGCTACCTAGTGAGGCACTCCGCAACTTAGTGAGACCCTGTTTCAAAATAAAGAATAAAAAATAGGGCTGGGGTGTAGCTCGGAGGTAGAATGCCCCTGAGTTCAATCCCCAGTACCATACAAAAAAAATGAATCTATAGTACATAATATAGAAAAAAAATTCGACAGTATGAATCTGACATCGAAGAGATCTGGGCCAATTTTAAAAGAGCTAACCTAAGAATGATAAGCATAGAAGAGGTATTAGAAGTAGAAACTAATGGGATAAACCATCTTTTCAAAGAAGTAATATCAGAGAATTTTCCAAACATAGAAAGAGAAGTCAATACACAGGTACAGAAAACATATAGAACTCCCTCCAGACAAGACCAAAGAGGTTCATGATGTCACATCATAAGCAAACTGACTAATGTAGAGGCCAAGAAGAAAATCCTAAAGACAACAAAAGTAAAGGGCCAAGTGACATTTAGAGGCAAACCAATTAGAATCACTCCAGACCTCCAAAACCAAGTCAGGAAATCCAGGAGGGGCTAAAGTAACATATTCCAAATAGTGAAATAAAATAACTTGCAGCCAAGATTCTCCTACCCAGCAAAACTCTCTCTCAAAATTGATGGGAAAATAAAAACCTTCCATGACAAACAGAAACAAAGCATTTATGTCTTCCAAACCAGCACTAGAGAAAATACTCAAAGAGATTAACTATAAAGAATTAATGAGTAAATGTAAGAACCAGAGAAACAATAATTTACAGGAAGCAAACACCTTAGCAAAGGAGAATAAACACTACCTCAAACAGAAGTTAAAACTCAAAATGTTAGGAATTAAAAAATATCTCTCAATAATTACGCTGAATATAAATGGCTTCAACTCCCAAAGAAAAAGACACAAGGTGGCAAAATGGATTAAAACCTAGGATCCATCTACATGCTGCCTGTAAGAAACTCATCTTACAAGTAAAGATTCCTACAAACTAAAGGTGAAGGGCGAGAGTAGGGTAATGCATGCCAATGAAACTTGAAGACAAACAGGAGTAGCAACTATGATATCAGCTAAATTAGACTTCAAGCCTAAGCTTATCAGAAGAGACAAAGCAGGTCATTTTTACTGGTAAAAGGAACAATCCAGCAAGAAGAAATAGCAATCGTCAACATTTATAAAACATAGGTGCAGCCATATTCATAAAACAAACTCTGCATGATATAAAGTCACACATAGATCCAGATACACTAATTCTGGAAGACTTGAATACTTGTCTCCCATCACTAGACTGATCTTTTAAACAAAAGGTCAGTAAAGACATTGCAAAGCTAAAGAATACCATAAACCAAGTGAACCTCTTAGACATATTCAGAATATTTTATCCAAATACAACTGAATTCACATTTTTCTCAGCTGCCTATGGAACCTTCTCCAAAATCGATCACATTCTGGGCCACAAAGCAAGCACTGGCAAATTCAAAAAATGCAACATAATTCCCTGCATCTTTTCAGACCACAATGGAGTGAAACTAGAAATAAACTCTAAGAAGACCCAGAGTAACCATGTAAACACATGTAGACTGAATACCACACTGCTGAATGAGGAATGGGTAATAGAAGAAGTAAGGGGAGAAATTAAAAAACTTTCTAGAAACTAAAGAAAACAGAGACACACATATCAAAATCTATGAGACACCTTGAAGGCAGTAGTAAGAGGAATATATATATATATATATATATATATATATATATATATATATATCATTGACTGTCCACATAGAAAAACAAAAAATCATCAAATAAATAATCTAATGACACAGCTCAAAGCCCTTGAAAAACAAGAACAGTCTAACCCCAAAGCCAGTAGAAGACAGGAAATTATTAAAATGAGAACAGAAATTAATGAAGTAGAGAATAAAAAATACAGAAAATCAACAAAACCAAAAGCTCTTTCTTGAATAAATAAATAAGATAAATAAAACATTGGCCAACCTAACCAAAAGAAAGAGAGAATCAACCCAAATTACCAAAATAAGAGATGAAAAAGGTGATATTACTGACAGTGTGGAAATACAGAGAATCATCAAAAACTACTTTGAATAACTGTACTCCAACAAAATGGAAAATCTAGAAGAAATTGATAAATTTCTAGACACATATAACTTTCCTAAATAGATTCAAGAAGATATATAAAACTTAAACTAACCAATAACAATCAAAGAGATAGAAACAGCAATAGAGTTTACCATCAAACAAAAGACCTTGGCCAGATGGTTTTCCAAGTGAATTTTATAAAACATTTATAGAGGAGCTAATCCTGATACTTCTCAAACTATACCATGAAATAGAAAGAAATAGGACTCTCCCAAACACATTTTATGACACCAACATCACATTAATACCAAAGCCAAATGATGACAGCTCAAGAAAGGAAAATTAGAGGCCTATTTCATTGATGAACTTAGATGCAAAACTGCTAAACAAAATACTAGCAATGCACATTCAAAACCACATCAAGAAAATTATACACCATAACCAAGTCAGGTTCATCCTAGAGACACAAGGCCTGTTCAACATACAGAAAACAGTCCATGTAATTCATGACATAAACAGAATCAAAGACAAAAATCACATTATCCTCTCAATTAATGTGAAAAAGCATTTGACAAGATCCAACACCCCACCCATTCATGATAAAAGCACTGCAGAGGATCGGAATAGAAGGAACATGCCTCAAGATCATAGAGGCAATATACAATAGGCCCACAGCCAATATCATATTAAATGGGGGAAAACTGCAAGAGTTCCCACTAAAAACAGGAATGAGACAAAGATGTCCTTTATCACCACTTCTGTTCAATAGAGTACTTGAGACTCTAGCCAGAGCAATAAGGCAAGAGAAGAAAATCAAAGGGGTAAAAATAGGGAAAGAAGAACTAAAACTATCCCTTTTTGCAGACGATGTAATACTATACTTAAAAGACTCAAGAAAGTCAACCAAAAAAAACTTATAGAACTGAGCCGGGTGTGATGGCGCATGCTTGTAATCCCAGCATTTGGGAGGCTGAGACCGGAGGATCTGGGTTCGAGGTCAGCCTCAGCTACCTAGTGAGGCACTCCGCAACTTAGTGAGACTCGGTTTCAAAAATAAAGAATAAAAAATAGGACTGGGGGTATAGCTCGGAGGTACAACGCCCCTGAGTTCAATCCCCAGTACCGCAAAAAAAAAAAAAAAAAAAAAAAAAAACTTATAGAACTGATCAACAAATTCAGCCAAGTGTCTGGATACAAAATCAATCTTAAAAAATTCAGAAGCTTTCGTGTATGCCAACCATAAATCCACTGAAAAAGAAATCCAGAAAACATTTCCACTCACAATAGCACCCCCAAAAATAAAATACTTAGGGATAAGCCTATCCAAGGAGGTAAAAGACCTCTATAAGGAAAATTATAAAATGTTGAAAAAATAAACTGATGAAGCCATTAGAAGATGGAAAGATCTTCCATGATCTTGAATCGGCAGAATAAATATCATCAAAATGGCCATCCTCCCAAAAAGTGATCTACAGATTCAATGCAATACCCATGAAATTACCAAGGTCACTCCTCACAGACATAGAAAAATCAGTCCTTAAATTCATTTGGAACAATAAAAAGCCCAGAATAGTCAAAATAGTTCTTAGCAATAAGAACCATGCAGGAGACATCACAATACATGACTTCAAACTCTACTCCAAAGCCATAATAATAAAAACAGCATGGTATTGATACAAAAACAGACACATAGACCAATGAAGCAGAATAGAAGATTCAGAAACAAACCCACATGCTTACAGTCAATTGATTTTTGACAAAAGAGCCAAAAATATATACTGGAAAAAAGATAGCCTCTTCAACAAATGGTGTTGGCAAAACTGGATTACCATATGCAGGGAAATGGAAATAAACCCCACTTTCTCAGTCTCCATACAAGTCAACTCAAGATGGATCAAAGATCTAGAAGTCAGGCCAGAGACCTAGCAGCTACTTGAAGAGGGCACAGGACAAGCACTTCAACATATAGGCACAGGTAAAACTTCCTCAACAAGACCCCAAAAGCACAAGCAGCTCAAAGGAAGATCAATACATGGAATTGCATTAAACTGAAGAGCTTCTGTGCATCAAAGGAGACTATCAAACCTACTATATAATCCAGCAATACTTCAACAGAGAGCCCACAGAGGGGGAGAAAATTTTTCCATCTACTCTTCTGATAGAAGACTAATTTCTAGAATATACAGAGAACTCAAGAAACTCAGAGCTAAGAAACAAATAACCCAATCAAAAAATGGGCAAAAGATCTAAATAGACACTTCTCAAAAGAAGAAATACAAACTGTATTAGGAAATGTTCAACATCATTAGCAGTCAGAGAGATGCAAATCAAAAGTACCTTGAGATTTCACCTAACTCCAATTAGAATGGCAATCATTAAAGACACAAACAACAACAAATGTTGGTGAGGGTGTGGAGAAGTGGGAACTCTAATACATTGTTGGTGGGATTGCAAATTAGTGCAACCACTTTGGAAAACAGTATGGAGGATCCTCAGATGAATGGGAATGAACCTACTATATGATCCAGCAATATCATTTGGGGGTATCTACCCAAAAGAATGGAAACCAAACTATCAGACCGATGCATGTTTATAGTTGCACAGTTTACAATTGCCAAACTATGTAACCAGCCAAGATTTCCATCAACAGATGCATGGATTACAAAACTATGGGATATGTATGCAGTGGAATTTTGCTCAGTCATAAAGAAGAACAAAATCATGTATTTGCAGGGAAATGGATGGAACTAGAAAAAATTATGTTAAGTGAGATTAGTCACTCACAAAAAGTAAAAAATCATATGATCTTCCTAATATGGAAAGCTAGGGAGAAAATGGGTCATAAGAGGGACTCTAGATGAAGAAGGAAAAAACTTAGATGAGCAAAGAAGTTGACTTAACTTAAAGTGATGTGGGAGGAGGGACACACCCTAATGCACATGTTGTACTTTCACAAACATATCAAAATCAATCACTAAACTGAACCTGGGAAGGTGGGAGGGTAAGGGTGTGGGGCAGAAATTGAGGAATGGTTAAATGAGAAATGTGTGCATGTATGCCTTTACCATCATGTACCTAACAGTGATGTATAATTATAATGCACCAATTAAAAAATAAGATAAATGTGAACATTTGAACAAAATCTTATAAACTTAATCTACTTGGTAAATTGATGGAAATGGAACCCTTAAGCCATGGTGATATGTATTTTCTAATTTTGGAACTTTTCTAATAATAGTTTTTATTTTATAGTGATTATTAAATTATCCATTTAAAGGTAGCAGTACCACTTTTCTACATTTATTTTGTGGGTTATATTTCTAACATGTTATTGATATATAATGCAACTTATTATTTTAAAATGTAAGATTCTATGGTTTTTAGTATATTCACAGATTTATAAAACTGTCACCATAATCAACAATAAACCTGTACCTTCTAGCCATTGTTGATCCTTCTTGAAAATCCCCCTCTAAATAACAACTAATCTTTCTCTATACTTATAACTTAACTCTACCTTGAACAATATAAAGGTAAATTTTAAAAATCTAGAAATAATAAAGACATAATATTGTAAGAACCTGAAAAGAGCAAAATCCCACTAAAAGTTTAGCTTTTACCCATTTTGAAAAGGATATATATTCTCTTAATTAAAGTAAAATATCATATTCATAAAGATCTGAGTAGGAAATAATGTATATCTGACCATATCTGGGACAGTTTGCCTCAAAACCACTTTAAAGAAATAAACCAGTTCATACTACAAACTAGTTCACAACACTGCATGTAATTCCTCATGTTATTTTATTTTAAAATACAAGAGGGGATGTTTGATTTTACAGTGGAAAATAAGACAATGATTGAATTAGATAAAGAATTTCAAGCAGCCACATAAATTGGGTCAAATCACAGTCCATCTTAAAAGTCTCAATAGAGGGACACCTGTTACACAGAATGTTGCATTCTATCTTGCTTTATTTTCAGCCTTTTGGGAAGCAATATGTGACAAAAAAGCCTTATTTTTCTAAAATTTTATTCTGTAAGATAATTTACTTATAATTTGTAGAAATGATTTTCATTCTGAAGATTCAATGACTGCCAAAATTATATACGTGTATATTTCAATATTACCTAGAAACACTTTTATATATTTCTTATCTTTATATTTTGTCTTAAAATTTTTGGTGCTGGGGATTGAACTCAGGCTATTCTACTTCCAAGCTATAACCACAGTACTAGTCCTTTTTGTCTTGCTAAGTTGATGAGAATGTTCTCAAACCTTTGATCCTCTGTCTTAGCCACCTAAGTACTGGGGTTACAAACATGTACCACTGCACCCAATTTGTTGTTTTATTTTTTAAAGAATTTAGAGGTATCTACACACAACCATTAACAAAGGAATTTACATATTTATGTATATGCATCATGTAATAATTCTTTTTTTTTTTTGGTGCTAAGTGGAACTCAGGGGTATTTTTTCTCTAGTTACACCTAAGGGTCTTGCTAAGCTGCTGAGGTTGACCTTGAAACTTCAATCCTCCTGTCTCTACCACCCAAATATTGGGATTACAGGCATGTGACACCATGCCCATGATAATTTATTAATAATATATGCATGTAATAATATGAGTATGTATGAACCATTGCAAATTCATTAAGCTCAAAACAATGCCATAGCAAACAAATATATTGTTAACTATCTTAAGTTTGCAAAAGCTTGGTTCTGCAGTTTTAGGAGAAAAATCCCAAAAGTAACATTAAAAATTAGAAAGTCAGATTTTGTAATGTAAGATAATATGTGCTTAAATATTCATTTTGTCCTTTTGAAATAAATGAACACTGAAGGAAATTATGTCTCAAAACCACAATACATCAATGAATGGAAAATGAATGTGACAGTAAGCCAGTTCCTGATTCTGCTTTTATCTACTTATATGACCTTGGACTAAGTATTGATTCTTTCGAATCTCTATTTTCTCTTCTGAAAAAATGAGGTCTACACTCATTGATTTCCAGTAACTTACTTTAGTAACTCTAAAGTGATTAGAAATAATACTTAGACACATTTTTATTTTTATTTTTAATACATTTTTATTTGATTTTGACTACAATTCACTGAAGCATACCTATTTTTCTATTTTGTAGATATAAAATGTAAGTCCACACAACCCTAGCGTAAGCCCATATTCACTTGGTGTTTCTGTCTGCATTCTCACTGCTTTAATTCCAAACTTCTGACCACCACAACTTAGATGAAGAAAGTTTATTTGCACAGTATGGCTGTCTTATCTCTCTGAGGTCTAGAGGAATATTCTAAATTCAAACATAGTACCGGACAATGAATGATAATACCTGGTAAAGAGCAAGTCTGCTGATGTCTGGGTAAGTGTCTTTGAATGTTTAGGTCAATAATTATTACAAATTATAATTTATAGATGATGATCTTTTCAGGAACTGAAATGAGGTAAAGTATAACATTTGCAATCCAGTTGAGAGTATACTCCTTGAGTTGGTGCTGAATAATTTTATATGATATTATTTGTAACATATTTGGAAAAAAGTTTCTAAGTGGCCTTGTATGGAAACCCACTGTGCTTGGAGATATATGAACAAAATAACTACAACCTGTATAATTTGTGTAACTATGTGTAACTAAGTCACTTTTGTGCAATCTTCATTGATATAGGGTACTATGCCATTTTTTATGTTTAAATTTTGTTTAGCTTACTCTAAGGTAAAGGATCACTGCAATACACACACACACACACACACACACACACACACACACACACACACACATATATATATATACTGGGAATCAAATCCAGGGACATTCTACCCCAAGACACACATCCAGCACTATTTTATTATTTTAAAATTTATTCCATTTCTTTTATTTTTGAAATATTTTTATTGGTGAATTATAGTCTCACATCATAATATAGTTCACAGTGATGGTGACATGCAGACACACAGCACTTGGTAAGCTTTCTTATTGTGGGCTCTAGTGGATGCTGCTTGCTCTGTAGTATGACCACAGAAGGTTGTTCTTTATGCAGTTTCCTGAAAATTATTCCGTGGTTCCTGCCATGGAAGGTAGCTGCTCAGACAGCTTCCTGAAAGTTATTCCATGGTTCCTGCCATGGAAGGTCACTGCTTAAGGCAGCTTCCTGACAAAAGTCTTCTCACATGACAACAACACTATCTATAGCCAGCATTTTACTTTTATAGAAACTTTAGACAAGGCATCATAAAAGTTAATCAAACACAGAAACTAACAATTGCCATAAGTTACAATAAAGAAGGTCAGTGAGACAGACATGTGACAAGCTTGGAGGAAGGAAGGATTAGACATTACTGGGTGGAAAGGACATCAAAGATGGCACCTTAAAGATTATACCAGGTCCCTAGGAATATCTGCTTGTGGACAAATCCTACCCAGCCAAATACCATGTATTCAAACTGGGCTGGTCCAAGATGATAATCTCAAAGTGCATTCTAAGATGGCCCTTGACACTCTGCAGTACGATCTGCTCACAATCAGCAGAGCAGCAGTGGTTTCTGTGGTGGATTAAGTCCTAACCAGCAGGCTTCAGGCTCTTAATAGAAGATCATAGTCTCAGGCTCTGCAGAGTTTGGACCAGGAGAGCACAGTGACCTGCAGCCAGAGATTCCTGATTGTGTGTACTAAGAACTATATCTGGTTAAAAAGGTTCTGGGGGACAAACTCAAAATTCTGATCATCTGAGTCAGATTGGTAGAGGCAAAGATACACCACAAGCACAGATCTTTTTATAAAGGGATAACAAATAAACATAGGGCTCATGCATAAATTTGAAGAAGATGCCAAGATGCATTACAAACCTGAGAACTCTGAAAATATGAGAAAAAGGAATAATGAGAAAATAATAAACTCCCACAACTCAACAACAAGGGAGATCACCAATACTGATCTGCAAGAAATTTAAGAAGGAGAATTCTAAATTTGGATCTTCAATATGATGAAAGGCCTCAAAGAAAGTGTACAGGAAATGAAGGAGAAAATTAAGGCCTTAAGAAAGAACCAGAAAGAAGCTTTGAATGAAATGAAGTATTCAATAAATGAATTGAAGACAGCAATAGAAACTAACACTGGAAGGTTAGATAACATGGAAAATACACTGGAAGGTTAGACCACATGGAAAATAGGGTATCACTCTTAAAAGACAGTTCATTCAAAACCAAAAGCACAGTCAACAGTATACAGAAGATATTACAACAACAAAACCTAAGCATCCAACAAATATGGGTCAATACGAACATCATAACTTTTTAATAAAAAGCATTGAAGAAGATCTAGAAGCACAGACCAAGGGTATCAGGAACCTCATCAGATAAATAATTAAAGAGAATTTTCTAAACATAGAAAAAGACTTAGACATCCAAGTGCAGGAGATATATAGAACACCGTTAAGACAAGATCAAAGAGGGACCTCCCCACCCCACATAATAATCAAAAATGACTATCATAGAGGCCAAGGAAAGAATTTTAAAAGTAGTAAGAACAGAAGAATGGGTGACATTCAGGGAAAAACAATAAAAATCACTTTGGACTTCACAGTTCAAATCACGAATGCCAGGAGAGAATGGTATGAAGTACTCTAGACCCTGGAAGAAACCAACTTCTAATCAAGACCGCTATACCCATCAAAAATATCATTCAAAATTGTTAAAGATATAAATAGTTTCAAGATAAGCAGAATCTTAAAAAATTCATGACTACCAAGCCAGCACTAGAGAAAATACTTAAAGAAACAAATTATAAAGAAGAAAAAATAAGCCGGGCGTGGTGGCGCACGCTTGTAATCCCAGCATTTGGGAGGCTGAAGCAGGAGGATCTGGGTTCGTGGCCAGCCTCAGCTACCTAGTGAGGCACTCCGCAACTTAGTGAGACCCTGTTTCAAAAATAAAGAATAAAAAATAGGGCTGGGGGTTTAGCTCGGTGGGAGAATGCCTCTGAGTTCAATCCCCAGTACCGCAAAAAAAAAAAAAAAAAAAAAAAAAAAAAAAAAAAAAAAAAAAAAAAAAAAAAAAAAAAAAAAAAAAAAAAAAAAAAAAAAAAAAAAAAAAAAAAAAAAAGAAGAAAAAATAAGCAAATTCCAGAACCAGAGAAGAGGTGAACTCCACCAGGTGGATAACTAAACAAAGGAGAAATGACACTATATCAAATAGAAAACAGAATACACACAAATGATGGGAAACAAATATCATATTTTAATAATAACACTGAATGTCAAAGGTCTTAATTCCCCAACTAAAAGACATGGACTGGCAATATGGATTAAAGAAACTATATCCTGCTTGCCAAAAACTCATGTTTACAACCAAAGATGTCCATAAAGATGTCCATATGCTAAAGTTGAAAAGATGGAAAAAGATATACCATGCAAATGGAGACTGAAAACAGGCAGAGACATCAATGCTCATATCCAATAAAACAGACTTTAAGTTAAAACACATCAGAAGAGGCAAAATTGGGCACCTCTTATTAACAAAAGGAACAATCCAGCAGGAAGATATAATGATAGTAAACATTTATGTCCCAAATGTGCTTGTAGCCACATTTGTAAAACAAACTCTTTGGGACATCAAGGCTCAAACAGACCTGAATACAATAATATTGGGAAACTTCATCAAACCACTCATGTCACTAGATCTATCTTCCAGACAAAAGATGAGTAAATACTCTTCAGACCTAAAAAACACCATGAACCAAACAGACCTAATAGACATATATAGAATATTTCAACCAGCAACAGCTGATTAAACATTCTTCTCAGCTGCCCATGTTGCCAACAAAGTCAAAAGTTGCAATATAATTCCCTGCGTCTTTTCAGATCACAACAGAATGAAAGTAGAAAGACCAAAATAAATTACATAAATACATTGAGACTGAATGATATATTCTTGAATCAGGAATGGATCAGAAGACAAATTAGGGGATAAATAAGAAAAATTCTTGGAATTAAATGAAAATAGAGACATGATATATCAAAGATATATCAAAATCTATGGGACACTTTGAAAGTGGTATTAAGATAAAAATGTATAGTGTTGCATGCCCACATAGAAAAAACAGAAATTCATCAAATAAAGAATCTCTTGACATACCTCAAGGACTTAGAAAAACAGAAACAGTCTAATCCCAAAGCCAGTGGAAGGCAGGAAATAATTCTTTATACATGCAAACTAGGGAGTAACTGGTATACCAGAGACACTCCAGATAATAGAAAAGAAACATTGGTGGAGCTTGTTCTAAAAGAAGGAGAGGGGGAAGACTGAGTTTAATTATTGCAAATACTAACATCAACTATGTGTACATATGTGAAAATACCAATGTAATCTCAGTACTCTATATGGGAAGAGGTGAGTTGGGGAGGGGGGCACCAAGTGCTGTGTGCATCTATGTCATTATCAATGTAATATAGATTATGATGTGAGGCCATAATGCACCAATAAAAGTACATTAAAATAAAATAAAATACATAAGTAAATGAAAAGAAGCCAAAATAAAATTTATGGCTGATTTTTTCAAGGCATCTGAAGAATAGCATTAATATTTTGATTGGGATTGCATTGACTCTGTAGATCACAAGATCAATTTCTT
Source organism: Graphiurus murinus (assembly GCA_004027655.1). Taxonomy (NCBI): domain Eukaryota; kingdom Metazoa; phylum Chordata; class Mammalia; order Rodentia; family Gliridae; genus Graphiurus; species Graphiurus murinus. Next base: position 137,729 of record PVLC010001430.1, read on the forward strand.
TAGTGTTTTATAATTTTTATTGTAGAGAGCTTTTTAACCTCTTTAGTTAGATGTTTGTGGTTATTGTGAGTGGATTTTTTAAAATTTCTTTTTACAATGGATTCATGGCTCGCATATAGAAAAGTTACTGATTTTTTAGATTGAATTTTTTTTATCCTGCTACCTTGCTGAATTTGTTTATCAGTTATAGAAGTCTTTTGATTGAGCATTTTGGGCTTTTTTAAATATAGGATCATGCTATCAACAAATAGAAGTAATTTCAGTTCTTTTACTACTTGAATTTCTTTGATATTCCTCTCTTATCTTATTGCTCTGGCAAGAGTCTCAAGGACTATATACTGAAAAGAAATGATGTGAGAGGGCATCCTTTACTTGTTCTTGATTTTAAAGAGGCTTCTCATAGTTTTTTTTTCCCATTCAATATGATGTTTACTTTGAGTTTATTTTATATTGACTTAATGATGTAAAGGTATATTCCGTCTATTCTGATTTTCTGCAGTATTTTTAACATGAATGGATATTGGATTTGTCAAATGCTTTTTCAGCATCTATCGGGATGATCATATAATTTTTTTCCATAGTTCTAACATGTATTGAGTTGTGTATGTTAAACTAGCCTTGCATCCCTGGGATGAAGCCAACTTGGTCATTGTGTACAATTTTTGATATGGTTTTGAATGCCTATCACTAGTAGTTGCTTTGAATTTTTGCATTGTTATCAATGATATTGGTCTGTAATTTTCTTTTCTTGAGGGATTTGTATTGGATTTGAAGATTAAGGTAATATTGGCTTCATAGAATGATTTTGGAAGAATTCCATCTCTTTCAATTTCATGGAATATCTTTGAAGTATTTGGTTTAGCTCTTCTGTAAATGTTTTGTATATTTCAGCTGGGACTCAGCCTGGATCTGGGCTTTTCTTTGATGGAAGGTTTTTATTGCTTTTTCTATCTCTTTGCTTGCTATTGGTTCATTTAGGGTTTCTATATCTTCTTGGATCAATTTGGGTAGGTTATATGCATCTAGGACTCTGTCAATTACTGTTTTCCAGTTTTCTGGTGTATAAATGAAGAGTCCCTGTCCCATAATGTGTTTTCTGACAAGCTAATCACTAAATTCTGAAAACAGCAGCTTGACTTTGAGTATAGCTGAGAAAAACTGCAAAGACAAATCTCAGTGAAACTTGGAGTGTTTCCCAGTGACTTGGAGTTCTGCTTGGTAGACAAACTACAGGTGCCCTTGCAGACTACCATGTGAAGCTTATTTAGTTTTCCTTCCCCCAAAGTTTTATTTATTTATTTATGAAGTTACTTTTTATTTACACATAAAGACTTCTTTGTTGTAATAACACAGTAAGACTTCTGATTGTCTATATACATTGATATAGTCTTAATAAAGTTAGAGTGGCGAGCAGCCCTCTCCTTGCCTGTGTGTGATCTTCTCAATTGATGATCACCCATATCTAAGAAGATGATGTGTAAAAAGTATAATGGACTACAATAAAAATTTTTCAAAATAGTTTCTGATTATCTTTTAGATTTCTCCATTGTCATTATATCACCTTTTTCATTTCTGATTTTAATAATTTGTTTGATTCTCTTTTTCATTTGATTAGATTGCCTAAGGGTTTATCAATTTTGTTTATGTTTTCAAAGAACCAATGTGTCCCATAGATTTTGATATGTTGTCCCTGTATTTTCATTTAATTCTAGGAATTTTTTTTTCGGTACTGGAGATTGAACTTGGGGGCATTCTACCTCCAAGCTATATCCCCAGCCCTATTTTTTTATTCTTTATTTTGAAACAGGGTCTCACTAAGTTGCAGAGTGCCTCACTAGGTAGCTGAGGCTGGCCGCGAACCCGGATCCTGCAGTCTCAGCCTCCCAAATGCTGGGATTACAAGTGTGCACCACCACGCCTGGCTCTAGGAATTTTATTCTATTTATCTCCTTATTTATTCTCTGGTCAAGTCCTCATCCAAGAGTGTATCATTCAGTCTCCATGTATTTATACAATTTCTTTAAGTTTTCCTGTTGTTGATTTCTACTTTTATTCTATTATGATCTAAAAGGATGTAGGAAATTATATTGCATTTAAAAAATTGCTGGTACTTGCTTTTGGCCAAGAATATGTTCTATTTTGGAGAAGGTTCCACAAGCAGCTGAGAAGAATGTATATTCAACTGTTGCTGGTTGGAATATTCTGTATGTATATTAGGTTCATTTCATTTATAGTGTTCATTAGCTCTGAAGAATTTTTACTCATTTTTTGCCTTGAAGATCAATCTGGTGGTGTTGAACTCTCCCAATATTATTGCATTTGGGTTCATTTGAGACATAATTTCCCAAAGAGTTTGTTTTATAAAAGTGGGTGCACACATATTTGGGATATAAATAATTACATCTTGTTGAATTTTATTACCAAGAAATGATCTGCTTTACCTCTTCTGATAAGTTTTAGCTTGAAGTCGGCTTTGTCAGATATGAGCATTGCTGCACCTTTTTGTTTTTGGTCTTCATTTGCATGGTATATCTTTTCCCATCCTTTCACATTAAATCCACATTGCCAGTCTATGCCTTTAAATTGGAGAATTTAGACCTTTGACATTCATTGCCATTACTGAGAGATGATTTTTGTTTCTTGTCGTTTGGGGTTATATTTTCTGTTTAATATAGATTTCTTTCTCCTTTCTCCTTTGTTTTTTGCCCATCTGTTGTGATTTGCCCCTTCTCTGGTTCTAATACTTCTTTTTGTTTAATTTTTTAAAGTATTTTATCTCTTGGCAGCTTGGTAGTCGTGAATTCTTTTAGTTTCTGATTGTCTTGAAAAATTCTTATATCTGCATCAATTTTGAATGATATATTTCTGGCTGTAGAAGTTGTTTTCCTTTAGGATCTGGAATACATCATAACAGTACCTCTTGATTTTCATGATTTGGATTGAGAAATCTAGAGCAATTATTATTATTTTTCCCCTGAATGTCAGTCATTCTTTCGTTACTGATGCTTTTAAGATTCATTCTTTGGCTTCTATGCTAGTCATTTTGATTATTATGTGGCATGGAGAAGTTCTTTTTTTTATCTTGTCTTGGTGTTCTCCATGTCTCTTATATGAGTGCCCAAGTTTTTTCTATGTTGGGGTAATGATCTGATATTATTTTTCTGAAGAGTTTTCTAAAACCCTTGGTTTGTGCTTATAGACCTTCTTCAATGCCTATTATCCATAAATCAGGTCATTTCATATTATCTCATATTTCTGGGATGTCCTTTTTGTGTTGTCATATTGTCCTCTCTATATTAACTGCGTGGTCAGTCTTGAATGAGTCTCCAAGAGTGAGACTTTGTTTTCCACATAGTCTAGCCTGCCAGAGGTGGGTTTTGTTGAGATATTTAATGCATTTATTGACTTCTACATTTTGCTCAAAGTCTTTTTTTGGTTCTTATGTACAGCCTCAATTTCTCTAATTATATGTTTCTTCATTTCCTGTACACTTTTTTCATCTCTGCAGACCTTGATCATATTCAAAATCAAAATTCTGAATTCTCCGGTCACTTCCTGCAGCTCAGTGTTGGTGGTCTCCATCTTTGTTGAGTTGTGAGAGTTATTTTCCTCACTAGTCTTCATTCTCATGTTTTCAGAGTTCTCATATTTGTTTTTCTGTTGTTTTGGCATCCTCTTCCTCTTTGTGTAAGTCCTGTTTCTATTTGTTATCATGTTATAATAAGACCTATGCTGGGGAGTATATAATTGCCTATATAGATTTGTCTCATATAATCAAATTTTTTAGTTTGTCCCCCAGAGTCTCTTTAACAAGGTATAGTTCTTACTGCAAGTAAACAGGAGTATCTGATTGAGTACAGGTCACCATGGTCTCCAGGCCCATACTTCATAAAACCAAAGACAGAGCTGTTCCATTCAGAGCCTGCAGTTTGCTGGTTGGGATTTAATTCCCCACAGGCAACACCACTGTTGTGCTGGCTGTGGACTTGTGAAACTCTATAGAGTACTGGCTTCTGGTCTCTGTGGAAATTGGGCCTAAGCTCAGCAGGGTCAGATTACTATGTTCTGAGATTGTGGCCCAGAAGATAGCACTGCTGATATATTGGTTTTGATCATGTGGTGCATTGTCAGTCACTGGCATGCATGCATGCAAGGCACAAACTCTGTAATCAGAGAGAGTACTGAGTTCCCAGTCTGTAGTTGTGATCACATGAACATTTGCTGGCCTTTGGCCTTCCTGCTTTCATGGCCCACACTCTGGGAGAGAGAGATTATACTGTTCTGAGACTGGGATTTGTGTGGCTCAGTTATGTAACCCCAGGCCCACTGCTTCTGCTCTGGGTGGTGGGATCATGTGAACCTTGTTGTCCTTTGGCCTTGGTGCTTGTAGCACCCTAACACCACCAGATGCGTATTTATAGCCTTCTGAGCCTGTATCACAGTTGGCTGAGTTATTTCAACACATAGATACCACTGCTGGTGGTCCTGTGGTGATTTCTGGGAAACCTGTAGGGGGGGTGGAAAAGGGCTGACCCTAGGTCCCACCCATCCACCCAAGTTTCCCTAGGAACTGATAACTTGTTTCTTCTGTATCTGACTTTAGCCCTCTCCCCCACCTCTGTAGGAATGATTTTCTAATTCACAGACCTCTGTGGATCTGTTTATTGTTATACAAGTCCCTATAACTCATACTGGGATGCTTTCAAAACTCAAGGTTGTGAAGAGCACCACTCTTGTTTCTGCAAGCAGGGATGAGTTTAGATGTGGCCACAGGATTTTTGTGGGTGGTCTGGTAAGTCAAGCCTTGAGGTATTCAAACATGAAGAGAAGTATGTGATCACTTATTATGATAGTTTTCTGAAGCCACTGGCTCAACATGATTCTGGTCCTTCTTTGCTGCATTTGGTCTCTGAGATTCCCTGGGTCCAGCAGCCAGCCTTGGTGTAGGCTCACCAAGATGGCACCACTTCTACTCTCTGCTTACCAGCTGAGACATGTGGAGCTCTTTTCTTTCTTTTTTTTACTGTAGTAATTCGTGCAATGTAGCATACATCTTTGTTAAGTACAAGTTGTTAACAACATATTTGCACACAATTCTCATTTGACCCCTTCCCCAATTCCCACCCTGTTCCCTCCCCCTTTCTCCCCATCAGGTTCAGTTCAGTGAGTGACCTTGATATGATTGTGTAAGTACATCATGTGCCTTAGGGTGTCCCTCTGCCCCATGCATCCACTACAATTAAATCAACTTCTTTGCTTATCGAGGATCTCTCCTTTTCATCTGGAGACCCTCCTATGCCCCATCTTCTCCCTAGCATCCACATATTAGGGAGAACATATGCTTATTTACTCTTTGTGACTGACTAATCTCACTTAACATAATGTTTTCCAGTGCATCCATTTCCCTGCAAAGAACATGATTTTGTTCTTCTTTGTGGCTGAGTAAAATTCCATTGTGTACATATCCCATAGTTTTGTAATCCATTCATCTGTGGATGGACATCTTGGCTGCTTCCATAGTTTGGCTATTGTGAATTGAGCCGCTATAAACATAGATACACATGCATCAGTCTGATAGTTTGGTTTCCATTCTTCTGGGTATATACCCAGTAGTGGTATTGCTGGTTCATATGGTAGGTTCACTCCCATTCATCTGAGGATCCTCCAAACTGTTTTCCACAGTGGTTGCACAAGTTTGCAATCCCATGACAAGGGAGCCAAAAGTATACACTGGAAAAAAGATAGCCTCTTTAACAAATGGTGTTGACAAAACTGGTTAATCATATGCAGGAAAATGTTGTTTGTGTTTTTATTGATTGCCATTCTAATTGAGGTTAGGTGATATCTCAAGGTAGTTTTGATTTGCACCTCTCTGATTGCTAATGATGTTGAACATTTTCTTTTTTTTAATTTTTATTGTAGTAATTCGTGCAATATAGCATACATCTTTGTTAAGTACAAATTGTTAACAACATATTTGCACACAATTCTCATTTGACCCCTTCCCCGATTCCTTCCCCATTCCCTCCCCCTCCCTCCCCCTAAGGTTCACTTCAGTGAGTGACCTTGATATGATTGTGTAGGTACATCATGTGCTTTAGGGTGTCCCTCTGCCCCATGCATCCACTACAATTAAATCAACTTCTTTGCTTATCGAGGATCTCTCCATTTCATCTGGAGACCCTCCTATGCCCCATCTTCTCCCTAGCATCCACATATTAGGGAGAACATATGCTTCTTAACTCTTTGTGACTGACTAATCTCACTTAACATAATGTTTTC